>BFEA01000579.1:665401-677599 GCA_003427395.1 Chara braunii
CGCCTCACAACATTCAAAGTGAAAATGCATAGATGAGTGTAGACGACGGGGGAGGTTCGAGAGAGAGGCAGAAAAGCATAGAGTTAGTTCGAGTCCAGATGCATCCGAGTATGCGGGCAGAACATCACACCACACAAGGCACAAAATGACGAAAGCGAGATATTCAATCGCGAAACAGGCGCCCCAACAACGGGGACGTTCGTGATAATTGAAATCCAATGAGAAAGAACAATATTGTCGACGACAAACACGCCGGGGACATGACAAGTTCACCCGGAGATTTCCTGGCAGTGACAGCCAGTTCTGCTCTGAACCAAACCGAGAACACCCACCAGTCCCTCACGGAAAAAATGAAAAGGAACAAATTTCATCCGGAGAAGAACGAAATGTTCTTCTACGTCAAACCTTCTACACTACATGATCAACAAAGAGATAGACGCTTACCTACCAACATCGCAGATCGCCAAAGCTAGTCTAGCTCTGATAGAGGAGATGTGTCTATGGGAGAAACCAAAAGGTGGACGTAAACCTCTCGCTAAACAGGAAGCGAACATCAACATGAACACCCCACAACTAGCCCCGTCGTGCTGCCGAGGGACACCTTTCACGCTGACTTCTCGAGCGAAGTGGTCGAAAGTGCGACCATCACCGGCGGCACCTGCCACCGTGCTAAAAAATTTAACAGTTTTATCCAGAAGTGCGGAGTAGAAGAAATCTTTGGATGACGAACATGAGAAAGAATCATAGATTTCCAAAACACGTCTAGAGAAGTCAATGGCGAAAAGGCTCCAGTGTTCGCCATCCTTGTGCACTGGTGCCAAGACGAGGTCATGAGACAGGAGGTCGACATCTTTAGCCCATCTAAGAATAGCTGCCAGACCTCGCAGAAGCAGTGAAGAGGCAAAGAAGGAGTTAAAGGTGTATGTCTTCATGGTAGCGGCAGTCCGGCCGCAATCGTCCAGCAGCATCGCCATGTAGAAATTGACAACCTCATCGTTGAGCTCCCCGGATCTATCCACGAGTGTGACGATGTCCTTGACGGATACCTGTAAACTGTGCGACGGCAAACGCACGACGATGATAGTGAGTGGCAACCGGGAGCAGATAATGTCTTCAAGGACCGCTCTTCCATCTCGAGGAAACCCTGTTCAACAAACACCCGAAGCACACAGCAAGCACAAAGGACGGGGCACTATGAGAAAATGTCGTCCTAGCGGCCATGGTCCGAGGAACCGCTACTCTATGGTCCGAAAAGTTCACGCATAACGTCACCCCTACTTCTGGACCTTCTACACACAGTTGATTCTAAACTAGCACTATCCTTTATATCCCTGCAAGCCTCGAGAAGGAATTCCTTGCAGTCTTTTTCGGCAACACCCGCTGCCTCTGCAACGAGTCTTGCGCGGGAGCCCAATACGGGCACGACTACCCTTCTAGGAGGGCCTCGAGGCTTAGTGTCCCCAGGAAACGCATCAGTGACATTGCGACGACCAGTGCCTCCCGCAACCAGGACTAACAACCTGGCGAGGGCAGGCGGCTCCTGCGACATGGGTGTCCATGAGTTCGTCGACCTGTACAAGAAATAGCCACCTAGACAGTTCAGCAGGAGATCAACAACACAAGTTCGCAAGAGCAACCAAGCAAACAACACCTCACAAAGCACATCGTCACAATCGAGTTGTCGGTCGTCTATACACCTCCCCGAAATCGACGAAGCAAACAACACTTCACGAACGGGCTGACGAGCGGGAAGAAAGCAGAGAAAGTCAGTGCTTACCAGGCCTAGCTACCACTTCACCAGAGCCCACCGACGACAGTCCCAGCACGATTGGCACCCCTGCGCGCGTCGATGCGGCGACGACGTGCTCCAAACCCACAGGGAAACTTGACAGGCTCGAGATGTCGGCATCGATGACCGTAGACGGTATATTCATCTCCGGACAAAGATCGTCGACGTCCACAACATCGACAGGTTGTGTTTTCTCCATTGCCACTGTGTCGTATTGTGTTGGGCTCAATGTCCCATGGATGTCCAACAACACCTCTCCCCCCCTTAACTTCTTGTACCCGTACGCTGTGTCTTTGTCGTCGTCACTCAAATAGAGAAATCTACCTCCAACAGCGTCAGAGACCTTCTTCAGAACGTCATCCCCCATCGCCTCGTTGTGAAGGGCGGAGTACAAGGGATCGTCGTATCCCGGCTGAACTGGCAGCTCCATCCCGACGTCGGTGAGTATCGGATCAAACTGGTCGTCGGCGGAATTGTCCTTGTCCAAAGTCGTCAGTAGTCGACAACCCTCAACGCCTGCCAGTTGAAGTCCTTCGTCCGTGTGCCTCAGATAAATCCGAATCACGGTCGTCTCCAAAGATGCATCAGGGAGGGAGATGTTCACAGGGCCCTGGTTCGGATTCATCCGAGCCCCCGCAGTTTCCAATGACGCCGACATGACCGCTTTCACCGGGGAGTCGCTTACGACTGCTAACTCGGCTCCGAGTGTGTTGGGCTCGACATTGGAACTGGTCGCCAACTCACCTTCAGTCCGACAGTCCGCCTGCAGATCCTTGTGGGCTTCCACGCACAGCATTACTGCATCCTGACACCGATCGTCTATCATGGCAGACACGGCTTCCTGGTTCAGATGAATCCGAATTTCGTCGCCAGGGTTTTCGGAAACCCGGACCACCCGTTCGAGTTCTGTAGACAACTGTGCTCCCTCGATGGCACGGCCTTCGCGGTTCGGATTAATCTGAAATTCCTTTTGAGGCGAAACGGAACACGGTTCCAGCTTGTCGCTGCCGGACCCGTGGTATGTTGTCGTCTCGTTTCCCGAAAGGCACTAAGTTCCGGACAATGAGGTCGTCTCCGAGGTTCGGATTGATCCGAGACAATCCGCCAACCGTTTTTGGAGTTGAGCGAAGCATGTTCCATGCTTTGCGACACCCGCCCCGCCAACCGCATCGACAAATTGTGTTTCGCTGGTGGAGCTAATCACAGGGTCCTGCTCGCCAGGCCGCGTAATACACCCAGACCTCAAGTCGTTCCCCGTCTCCATTGAGGTGCTGCCTGTTACCGCCAGAACCCCACTGTCCTTGTCGCGGTCGACATCGGACCCCTGCCCGTCTCCTCTGTGATGCTTTGTCTTCTCTTCGCTGTGAGGCTTCTTCTTCTCCCGGCTGCCCTTCTTCCCCTCTCCGCCGCCTGCGTGCCCCGGAGACCGGTGTTTCGTCGAACGCTGTTCACTTCCACCTCCGGTACCTCGTTGCCCGCCGCCTTCACCATCCCCGTCGCCGTCCTTTCCGTGAGACTTGCGCTTCACAACTCCTGCCGGCGGGGTGACTCCAGGCAAGTCCCAACTCACTTGCTTAATTGACGGGCTTGACGGAAGGGCGTAGAACGCGGAGGACACTTCCAGCCATTTATTTGACTGCAAGAACTCGAACAGCGTGTCCCCGTATTTGCGAAGAGCAGGGTCGTCCTTATTTCCTCAATTGACCTAACTTAATCTCTCCAATACCGCATCGTAGGCGCGAGATTTGAATGTCGCGAGGTCCCAACGATTGTCATATATCCACCCTCCACTTACGTCCCTCATAGCCACTACCCATTCGCCGTCGAGAAGGACTAGCTGGAAATGGTCTGGGTGCCACACGATATCATGGCCCCAATCTTCGACTGTGGAGAAGGTATGTTTGTCGCCCATGTGGAAGGGAGTCGCAGGAGCCTTGAGATGCGGATGGTCCGGAGGAACTGGATGGCCGGGTCGAAGACGTTCGGGCTGCGGTGTGAGACGAATAGGCTCCCCCGGCGAACTCCTCAGACGGGACAACCCACCCCACTTGACAGGCGATGAGGAGGACACGGGCGTGGGACCGCCCGAGGTAGGTGTAGCGAGAGGTGTCCCCGGTTTGCATACTGATGGCGACTCAGAAACTTAGGCGTTGAAGATGGCCAATTGCCTGTCCAAATCGAAGAGGTCGTCCTCAACGCTCTCCTCCTGCTCAGTCTCGATATTGAAGTCGTCCTCCTCACCTAATGCCAGCTTGTACTTATCCAAAGTGAAGTCGGCCGGATCGACAACATCCTCGTTAAAAAAGACATATTCCAGCCTCTTAATGAAGATCACAGCGCCGGCCCGACTTGCCCCGTGGTAGCCCTGGAGGACCGCAATGGCGACTTCCTTCTGCACCACGTGCTGCGGGTCAAATCTCAACCTTGGTTGTTCCCCGTAAAGGAACGAGTAGACCAGGCGCCTTTTCTTCAGAGTCAACTTGAAGAACATGTCCTTGTTCGGGTCATAAACGGGCTCGACCACGACATGGTGGAAATCGCATGGGTAAGCCTTGGACGACACTTCATGGGTGACATACTGCACGGTATATTTGAGTTGCGTTGTGTCCCCATCCATGGCCAAGACGTGCCTTCCCCGCTGAAGCAGACTCCACACCACCTGCGCGTGCAGCTTGCCCAAGAACAGCACGACATCCGCCACACCACAGAAGAAACGAAGCTGATTGCACAACTGATTCGGATTCCGCTCGCCGTCCTTGTACAGAGCCCCCCTCTGGGTCAGGTTTCCGATGTCCACGAAAGTCAAAGACTTGAAAGACTTCTCCTCCACATCCGTGGGTGTCACTTTTTGTTTCCTCCGGAGAGCGGCGGCGGCGTCTTCAGCAACAGCTCCCTCATACACCAGGTGAGTCAGTAGCCGAGGATCCTCGCCTTTGAAAAGGATGTGCATCACATCCGGCTCCTCCCAGACGTTGTTTTCGAACTGATGCGTCTTCTTCGAAGCCGTCTTCCGAACCCACTTCCCCGTGTAGCATCGGGTAGCCCCAAGCGCAGACAAACATGTCATGAAGGAGAGGTTCTACAGGCAGGGGACGAATACCACCAATGTCCAGTATTCCTGACAAACGAAGCCCAACAACTCACTCAGAGACGCGAATGCCCCAGAGTCCCATTGCGCACGTTCCACAGCACCGCACAAGTCGAGCACGCAAGTGTGGGAGCGTAGCTGATGCCCTAGTTTTCCCAGTGCGTCCTTTTGATCTATGGAGTCAATGGGTCGACGTTAAACTGGGCCAGCGTCGTCAAGGCGCTTGTCCTTGTCCACATAATGTTGATGCATTCATCAACGCCCCGAGAGCTTTTTTTGCCTTTGGCGCGATCTCCAGTGATCACCGAAAGGACGACACGCTTCCACTCCGCCGGGAAATGCTGGTCGTAGACGAGGGCCGCCGTTCTCTTGATGTTGTTGTCGTGTTGACACCCGAGAAACTGAGGGCACTTGTTGACGTATGTGGTGTCCGTGAAAAATTTCCTGCTCTCGTTCCAAAGCTTGTCGTCGAGACCTCTGTCCTTGAACTCTTCAAACAGTTGCTTCTTGGACCTGAAGAACGTGGATTTGACATTCCACTCCCGCTTATCCATTTCCTCGTACTCGAACTCCGCGTAATGCCACAGCCTCAGCATGATCCGGTCCATTTTTATTATGTCGACCATCTCCTTGACACTGAACTTCCCCTGCTCGGCCAACTTTTTGCTACTCGTTTGAACCCACACGACGTTAAGGTTAAAGACGCCGTTCAACAGCCTTTTCTTCTCGTGGTCCGTCAAGTCCACCAATTCCTTCCAGCAGTGGACATCCGGCTCTGGAACTTCGACGTAGAAAGTTTTCTCCTCTGCGCCTTTCTTTGGCTTCCCCCTGCCCTTTTTCAATGACGGGTCGTCGACCTTCACGTACCAGACGTGTTTCTTCAGCCCCTGGCTGTCAGTCACAGTGGAGAGTCCTGGCTTGGCCACCTCCTCATGGGTGGGCGGCTTTTCAGTCCAACGTCGGCCGTCGGAAGCAAGGAGTTTCCCTTTCGACCACTCCTCATAGAACTTCAACCCCAAAGCGAAGACGGAGTCATCTGCCATGGCCAGCGGGAGGTAGTATCGAAGTTTCTCTGCCCATTCCTTTCTTTTCTTTGCTTCCGTTGACAGGTTCCAGATAGGCGTGTACGGCGTCTTCTTCATTGCCAACGCCATGAATCGCACCCACTTTCGCACCTCGTCCTGTTTCTTCGAGGCATTGTCGAGCACCACACGCGGTTTGCCCTTAATTTTCCAGATATTGCGAATGTCCCGCATAGACAAAACCTGCAAGCGCGGTGGATTCTTCTTGTCTTTCATGTTGTCTTTGCAGCTGACATGGGCGTGACCGTCGAACTCGTCGTCAGGGAAGTAGATCGGTCTAAACAGCCATTTAGAGAAGTTGTAGTAATCAAACACGGGATGGTCTTTCACCATCATCGCCGCCCTCGCGTTATGCTGTCCACACACAGGATAATACCAGTATTTCTCCGGGTGTGAGCTGTCGAAGTCAGCAGGCAGCACGCGCACAGCAGGCTGGCCGTTCTCTGGAGGCGCGACGAAAACGGGCTTCGTGTATCTCATGTCTTTACGTTCGTAGCAGTCGATCATAGCCGACGCGATGGTATCAACGAGGAACTCGTCCAAGGATCGGTGGTTGTACGCGTCTTCCCAGTCTGGAATAGCTAATATTCTTTCGGGATGGATGTGCAACACGACGTCCTTCTGCACCCCTGTCTGCATCTCGAGGAAGAAAGCATTGTCGAGGTTAAAGGCGTTGAGGTTAATCTCCACGTCGTCATCCCCCTCCCCGTTGTCGCCCTCGGCTGCTTTCTTCCCCCTCGATGATTTCGCCCTTTTCCCGGAAGACTCACCGGTTCTTCGCTGTGTCGACGAGTCTTTTGGCGTTTCATCCCCACCTCCAACCCTTTTTCTCTTCTCAATGGAACCGCTCTCTCGTGTTGTTGGCGTCTGAGCACTCCCTCCTACCTTTCTCTGCCTTTTCAGAGCACCTAGTCCCTCTCGCTCTTCCTCATCCGGCAAGTTGCGCTTGCCTCCCGACTGAGTCTTTTCAGCCGATCTCTCACGGAACAGCCCCTGCTCGGACACCTCCTCCTCACCGGCGACGTTCCCACTTGCTTCTCGTTCCTGACTCAACTCCGTCTGCAGTTCCCCCGACGCTGGTCGGGCCCGGCGAGTCGTCTCATCTGACCCACGCACCTCTCGAACCTGCGGACCACCCGCTCGATCTCCAGGCGAAACCTCGGCCACCTGCATGCCACGAATAAACGAACCGATCCTTTCGACCAGACCACGAGGAGTCGTCGATTCTGAGCCCTGTCGCAACCGTTTGCCATCGCCGCCTCCATGTCGCGTCGACTCCCCAAGCAAACCTTGGCGGCGAGATACATGCATGCCCGGTTTCAAAGGAGCACGCGGATGGTCGTCCTCCGAGTCGTCTGACATGCCCACCTCTTGATCAGGAGGCGTAGCTGGCAGGCCACCCTGACCTCCCATCTCCCTTTCAGAGCACTCTCCTCCTGCGAACCCAACAGGACCACTAATCGATGTTCCAGGTTCGACGTCCACGGCACTGACAAAGGTACCAGATTTCGCCCAGACCGCGAGGAAGTCTGTGACGTGAACAGCCTCGTCGTGCCCCGGCGCTAGCGGGAGAAAGTAAGGCAAAGACATCGCACGACGGCCGTACCCGCCGAACATCCTCCTGGCAACCTTGCATCCCTTTGCGATGTCGTCGACAGAACCATCTCTTCTGTAATGCTTCTTCAACGTAAACTTGAAATTGTGTTCGCCATCGTCGACCCACTGGACGATGGACCCTGCGAGACGCGTTCTATCGGCGCGAACGGCGACGAACAAGAGCGGCCCGCACGGTGGTTGCAACGGGTGGGAGCCGTCCTGGCTCGCCCAGTCCAAATACCAGACGTGTTTGCTGTAGTCCCACCGCAAGTTTTGAGCACGTCGTTCTTCCTCCCCACCTCCAACTCCCCGACTCGTTTCCCTTGCCGGCGACGACGTTGTCCCTCGACGCTCCTCTCCGTGCGGGGCGGAACCACCAGTGGAGCGGCCTCGTCCATGTGAAGCCATTCCCTAAAACACACGGAGGAAATGAACCCACATTCACTCAGAACAGTCAGCACGCCCAACATTAACCACGACCCACAACACGTATTCTGTTATCGGTCACCCGGACTCTAAAAAAACAAACTTCAGTCACAGTTAGACGACAGTGGTCCACAAGCCTGCACGTTTCGGACGAATCGGAGGCATCGAGAGCCATCCTCGTCACACTGCCCTTAAGAGAATGAATGGTCGAAAACGAAGACCGTGGGATAGATCGGATACATCCGAAGCAGGCGCAGTCGAAAAACCGATGTCGCATAGGCACCTGCACCGGGAAAAGCAACACCTCGCAAGAAGGCCCTAGAACACTGATACGGCAGACGAAGACGAATATGTTGTCATCCGAAGTCGACAAGTGGATTGTAAAGTCCGCCGTTGTAGTTCGGATGAATCCGAGCTCCAAAGCGGTGTGGACCTCCCCCTTCCGGCCCGTACGAAACCGAACTCGCGTTTTCTTGTCCTTCTGAGTCAGTAAAGGTTGTGACTCGGATGCATCCGAACTCGAACAGCGCGGTCTAGAGACGGTCGTCCACAAGAGGTCATCTAGAGCACGTGTTTTCGTCACTGACCTGCGAGCACTGGGTTAACCCTATCCTGCCGGAGGTTCGGTTCGGTTGAACATGAACTTCGCAAATGTGGCTCGGATTAATCCGAGACGGGGACCGGCGGATGGACCCCACGGTCTGTTGACGCCCATCCTGCCATCCAAGCTTCCGTTATTCCCCAGCTGTCGTCGGGTCAAACCGAATTTCGCACGGTGTGTCTTCGTCCTTGAGTGTTTAAGACGGGTGTGGCTTGGATTTATCCGATTTCAACAGAGGCTGTCCCGATACGTGCGACCACAACAGGCTGCGCCGACACCGTGTGCTTTCGACGTACAAGTTTATCAGACCGTGCGACGTCGTGAATACCCTTTGTGCATGTGGTAAATCCGAAAATGCCACCGGTGTGGTTCGGATTAATCCGACTTCGCCGAGGCGCTTCGCTTTGCTGTCGCCCCACCACACACCGGACCTCCCCGCGATTGCCGTAGTGTATCATATAATATGTGCGTCATCACGGGGGATATCGTCGTCGTCATGAGTTTTAGTTGGTTGTTGCTCGCCCAATCCAAACAACAGACACGTTTGCTGTAGTCGCAGGACAAGTTTCTAGCTCGTCGTTCTTCCACCGAGCATAACCATCTCGACTCGTTTTAGTTGCATGAATCCGAGGCAGCTTTCTGGAAGACGAAGATAGCGTGGTAGTTCAGACACATCCGAACTGGGCAGAGTCGAAAGACTGACGTTGTGACTCGGATGCATCCGAATTAGGCCGACCACAAGAGGAGGACATCGGCACGGCGTGTTTTTCTCAATGACCTGTGAGCAGAGGGTGGACCCTATCCTGCCGGAGGTGTGTTTCAGATTAATCCGAGACGGAACGGTCTTTTGACAGCGTGTGATTTTGTCGTTCACGTTTATCGGAACGTGCGGCGCCGTAAATACCGTCTGAGCATGTGACAAATCCAAATTTGCCATCAGTGTGGTTTGGATTAATCCGAACTTTGCCGAGGTGCCTCGGTTAGTGGTCGCCCAGAGAGTTTTAGTGGGTTGTGACTCAGATGCAACCGAAATTAACAAGGGTGGCTCGGATACGTCAGTTGTTGCGCCACCACAAGATGGTATGGACAGGGTGGGCTGTCGTCCTCATGGTTGGTCAAACATATCGCCGTCCACAATACCCTATGAGCATTTGATCGCTCCGTGTCCTGTCCTGTGTCCAAGTCAGCGGAAGGGTTCCTCGCGGCGATCGGCTGACGCGAGGTTTCATAGGGTTTAAAGATTTGAATTCACGTTTGCCTCCTGTATCTTCGAATCTGTCGTAGCAGTCTTAGGATTACTGATCTGTGATTGGGGGACCAACCTGAGATCGGTTGAGCGACTGTCTGCGATACACAAAGATTGGAGAAATTTAAGAAACGTCGATAGAGACGTCGACAAGGAGACTAATTTCGATAGAGTCGGAAGGGAGACTAAGATCGATAGAGACGTCGACAAGGAGAGGATGCGCAGCGAGAGAGCCTGTCTTTAGCTCTATGTCTCTCCATGTGCAGATCCTGCGGATGGTGTTGTCCATTTCGAAATTCGCAATGTGACCCGTTAATAAAACGGCACAAAAGAAATTTAAGAAAAAATTGTTCGTGTCGGCGAGAGGAAGATTGGCGAAAAATGTGAAAAATTCGATGAATGTGGAGGACATTTTACGGATACAGAACCGAACGCCGAGCGAGCTGCACGACGCGACTTACGCGGAAAACAAATAAACAAACCGAGCACAAGAAAAATTTAGTCGGCGAGAAGAAAGTCCATATGCAATCCGGAAGAGACACGATTCGTGAGAAACCATGTTCTCGTGTTCGACAACATACGACTGAAATCCTTATATCGCATTTCGTGAGAGAGATAACAAATTGACGACAAGCGAGTAACACTTCAAGAAAACATCTGAAGTGACGGCACAATCTCGAAGTGCGTGTCGCAAAAGTCTCGGGCTGCATTCGCGGGTCCCGTTTCGTTGGTGACCACTCGCCCCCATCAGATGGCACACTCACATGTCCACGTGACAGCTCCTGAACATGCGTGGCGACGATCAGAAAGAGCCCCGCATCCATCAGCGTGGCCACGCTTGTTCAAGATGTGACACGTGGACGTCTGAGTATGCCATCTGATTGGTGCGAGTGATCGCCAATGAAACGCATGCATTCTTGCTCCCGAAACTCCTTTATCTTGCCCCGATCAGATGGTACACTCACACGTCCGCATGTCATGTCCTGAACATGCGTGGCAACGCTGATGGGCGCAGGGCTATATTGGAGCCTTGCATCCATTTTGTTGCCGCATAGAGCCCCTTTGTCGCATAGAGCCCTGCATCCATCAGCGTGGCCACGCTTGTTCACGACGTGACACGTGGACGTCTGAGTGTGCCATCTGATCGGTGCGAGTGATCGCCAATGAAACGCATGCATTCTTGCTCATGAAACTCCTTCATCTCGCCCCGATCAGATGGCACACTCACACGTCCGCATGTCATGTCCTGAACATGCGTGGCCACGCTGATGGGTGCGGGGCTATATTGCAGCCTGGCATCCTTTTTGCTGCCGCATAGAGCCTCACATCCATCAGCGTGCACACGCTTGTTCAGGAACTGACACGTGGACGTTTGACTATGCCATCTGATCGGGGCGAGTGGTCGTCAATGGAACGAGATTCGCAAACGCACCCCGAGGTACGTTCGCGAAAGAAACAGGCCAACGCATAAGACGAACGAAATAGAGGCGCTGAAGACAAACGAACGACGGGGACGAAGATGGTAGTTGACCACGACGGCACACACGTCCACGTGTCAAGTCGTGATCATGCGTGGCCACGCTGATGGGTGTGGGGCTCTATTCGACAACATTCTGTTGCCACATAGAGCCCCGCATCCATCAGCGAGCCCACGCTTGTTCAGGACCTGCCACGTGGACGTGTGAGTGTGCCATCTGATCAGGGCGAGTGGTCGCCAATGGAACTAGATTCGCGAGAGCAGGCCGACGGAAAAGATGAACATCATAGAGGCACTGATAAAAAACTAACGACGATGGTGGTGGAACACGACGCTGTTGGTTCTGTCTCGTTTGTTTGTCTGCGCTTGTCAGTTATGCTCACAAACTTTGTGCGAATGACACAGACAAGCGCAGTGAGACGAACGAGATAAAAGACAGAAAGAGAGATAAAGAGATAGCGAGAGAGAGAGAGAGCGACATAGAGGCGATCTCCGCCTTCATCACACGGCCCAATCAAACGTCACGATCAAATGGCCCCGAACGTCATAGACTCCCTATCACACATCGAACTCACGGAGAGAAATCCCTGTTGGATCACACGACACTGCTTGTTCGCGGCGACTGAACCCAATGTAATCGCCACCGCGCGAATCCCGACTACAGATCACGTACATGTGTGGGCATTCTGACGGTCTACGCAAACCCAGCATGGCAGGACTTTTCAGGTCGGTGGAGATGGCGAGAGAAAGAGAGAGAAGGAGAGAGGGAGCGTGAGAGAGCGAGAGAGGGAGAGAGACAGAGAAAGAGAGAGAGAGAGAGAGACAGAGAGAGAGAGAGAGAGAGAGAGAGAGAGAGAGAGAGAGAGAGAGAGAGAGAGAGAGAGAGAGAGAGA
>BFEA01000579.1:696931-708351 GCA_003427395.1 Chara braunii
TATTCTTTTCACTCCCATGCACCCTTTAAAGCCTCAACGAAGACCTTTTTTGGGTCACTCATATACGTCCCTCACAAGGGGAAACCTTCGATATGCTACGTTCGTACTGACTGTCTGAATGTGTGCCAGTTTAGTTGAGGATTTATCCGTTGAACAGGGACTCTGATCGTTGTGTATTAATGTATAATCAGCATCTTCTTTTGTCAGCCCTGTATACCTTTCGAGTTTCTCGAACGACAAAAGTACTATTTAGAAAATAATGTACTATTTTAATGAATAACATGTTTAACCCTTTGAAACGGCCAATCAACCACAGTTGGGACTATCGACCTAGGCGATTGGGTTGGGGCCTTGTCAGCAGCGCAAACTTGGCAGTGTTGGACGATGAATTTAACGTCGTCTCGGATATTGGACGAATACCATTGATTTCTGTCAATCGCAGCTTCGGTAATACGCACGGCAAAATGCGCCGCCGTTTCCTCGTGGGTTGTTCGTACCCAGTCGTACCGCATGAACGGGTGCGGAACTACTAACCATGCTCCACTGCCGTTTGTTTTACGCTTCTCTAACCGTCCATCCACCCATCGATAATCCCGTGCTCTTTCATTGGCCCTCCTTCGATCCTCCTTGGAGAAGGTTTCGAGGGAGTTGCCTACCACCGTGGCTATCAAGGCGACATCTGTCCAGACTTCCGCTCTTCTAAACTTCTGGATTTTGTCGGGGCCTTCCGACGTGGCATCGAGGAATCGGGCTTCCGTCGGAATCTTGTTAGTGCGACACAAGGGACAAAACCAGGGTTTATCACTACTCCGATACTGTATGCACGCACCGTGAGCACGTGCGACACATTTTCGATAGTCTACCCATTTAACATATCCCGTCCCTTTTGGACACATGTGGACGGAATAGACTCGAGAAATTGCCTCGCAGAAATAGCAAAATTTGTCAGGAAGGGAGGCGAAAAAAGAGGATGGGGAAAAAAGAGAGGGAATCAGGACATTACCTCCGTTACCCATTGCCCTTCACCGGCTTCTTGCCACGTGGAATAACCGCAACTTCTCCGTACTTTGGACCGTTATTGATGTCCGGGTCCTTCCCCGGTGTGATCTCTTCCGCTTTTGGTACTTTACCGGGTCGGTGCAAACGTGTCAGTCCATCGGCGTTGCCGTGTCTTTTCGTTTTTCGATGAACAACGTCAAATTCATATTCTTGCAACCGCACCGCCCATCGTCCGATCATGCCCGTGTATTTGGTTAGCTTTTTTAGAGCCAACAGAGGTTCATGGTCGGTGACGAGCAGAAACTTCTGACCGTACAAATACGGATGGAAGTGTTGGATACCCCACACTACCGCATAGCATTCTCCTTGTGGCGCGGAATCATTTCGTCACTCGTCTGGCACCGTTCGGGAAGCTTACTCAATGACATGCTCCTTCCCATCGTTTCGCTTCTGTGCCAGAATGGCCGAAATAGCCTCCGGCTGCCAGTCGGTGATGAAAATAAACTGCCGAGAGGGGTCCGGCCGAATCAGAATCGGGGCCGTGACGAGAGTATCCTTCAGGGCCCCGAAGGTCTGGTCGCACTCGTCATCCCAATGAAGGGGCTGTTCTTTTTGCAGCAGGTTTGTCAGAGGCCTTGCTATAGCCGCGAACCCCTTGATGAACCGTCGGTAATACGAGGCCAGGCCCAAGAAGGCTCGAACCTGCGTCAGTGAGGTCGGAACCGGGGCCTCTTTGACCGCCGCGACTTTTCGAGAGTCCGGCCGCAGGCCTCCACGTGTCACCACATACCCCAAGAATGAGATTTCCGGGAGGAAAAACTCGCTCTTTTCCAGCGCAATCTTGAAACCTACGTCTCTCAATGCACCCAACGTCCATTCGATGTGTTGCGCGTTTCCGTGAAACGTGTCCGAGTACACCTGAATGTCATCCATGTACACAATGACGCAGAAGTTAATCATCCCCTGAGTCAGCCGCGTCTTATTGACGAAATTCTGAAAAGTCACGTTCATCGCCCGCTGAAACGTGGCAGGCGCATTGCAGATTCCCATCGGGCACTGAACCCACTGTCACGTGCCTTCAAACAAAACGAAGGCGGTCTTGGGTCGATCTTCTTCTTTCACCAAGATATGATGAAACCCATGCCGAATGTCGAACTTACTGAAGTAGTTAGCACACCCGATCGCATCAAGTAGATCATCAATCCGGGGAAGGGGATACACATCTTTGATCGTGATATCATTTAACTTTCGATAATCGATGCATATGGGGACTGACCCATTCTTTTTAGGAACCAACACAACTGGGAACGACCAGGGACCGGTGGCAAGCTCAATCCATCCGTCTGCCTCAAATTCCCTGATTCGCTGCAAGGCCGTCTTGCGCTCTGTCAACGAGTATCGGTACGGCTTGCAGTGGATCGGGGAATGATTCCCGGTCTGAATCTCATGCTGAACGACCAAAGATAATCCAATATCGGCATCGGACACGCTAATCGCCTCTTGATATTCTATTAAAATATCAGCGATCAACCGATGGATCTCATCAGGTACATACTGGGGCACATGCAATTCATATATTTGATCCAAACGTTAAACTGCTTCGTGTGTATACGCCAAGTAGTGTCAGGCGGTGCAGATATAAAAGAGTGATCCGATCTCCAAGAAAACACAGTGGCCCCCATATGTGCTTCCTCCTCCCTGATCGCTGTATGACCTTCGGGGGTTATCCCATCGCAGATGTCTCGCCAGGGCACGTTTTTGGACAAGATTTTGATCCCAAATTCATTGGATCTTGCCTCGATGCGCTGAGGGGGTTCCAAAGAACTTGCTTCGGCTCCCAAACGCAACAACAACTGAACCTTTTTTGTGGGCTGAAGCAGGGATCGAGGTAAGCCAGTGAGATCACAAAAGGAACGCTTGTCACTGTACCGAAGGCGAAGGGGAGATACGCCTTCGTACAGGGTCTGAGGGGGTTCCAAGGAATCAACCAGCCTCGAAATTTGTACGAGGGGTTCTCCCATGATCATCATATGAGCATTCTGTGCGATTAGATGCATGGTACGCGCAATAGAGCGAGGCGGCGGGTAGTGAATCTGCTGCCGTAATAACCGTGTAACGACTGGATCGTCATCGTCGTCGCTCCACACGTCGTTCGATAATTGGCCTTCGTCCACAGGTGCATTCCAGGAGACCATGCGAAGCGCTCCCATTGTCTCCGGAGAAATTCGGGGTACTACCTTAACCGACGTTCGAAGAGTTAGTCTCATAGGTATTACATACGACTTTCCCCCGGTATTCCGGAGAATGACGGATCGGCATTCGAAGTCCAAATTAGCACGCAGCGCCACCAATGCAGGAAGCCCGAACAAAACGTCATACGTATTCACATCTAGCACCACAACATCTCCTAAAGCATGCACTTTTCCCAATCGGAACGCGACATTCATCATACGTCCTACTGTCTTGATCTTCTCCTCGTCAGCCGATACGAGCTGGTCCTTCTCGGTTAGCATAATCAAATCATTCTTCCTACCCGCTCTCTCGACTACTCGGACTGATATCGCTAGGACAGCCGCTCCCGAATCTATGATTGCACTATACGACACTCCCGAGACTTCAATATCACATTCGGCTGACTTCCACGGAATAGGCTTGATCCGAAGAAAGTGGTCATCTTTCTGTATTAATCCAACTCGGATGGGATCAGGGGCGACATCCGCCTTTTCCTCCTATGGCGGCGCCTTCGCCTTCTGATCTTTTGCGCGTGCAAGGGCGAATCGCTTCTGGTTTGCTTTGCAATGATGCATCATACGTTCGTTCGTCTGTTCCGAGATGGAGAATAGGTGGCCGATTGGGAGAGGGATTCGATGATCCAATGCTCGGGTGACCTCAAGGACATCGATTTCTCCTGTAACAAAGGTAGGGCCTCCCGTCTCCATTTCGCTCGACGAAGGCCGCCATTCGGCGACATCTCTGGACTCGAGTTCCGGTCGAATTGTCCCAATCATTCCCAGCCCCGGGTATCCTAGTGATACGTACTGCTCCAGCGGGATGAGCTCAGCTGCTTCCTCACTGGAAATCATCATTCCCGTACTCCCCCCCTGATCATCCATCACGGCTCCTACACGTCCTGAACCGTTAGCTATGGGAGCTGCAGCTGCAGGCGCTATCCCGGCTCGAGGCTGCATGGCACGATGGGGGCAATCTCGGGCCAAGTGTCCCGGTTGATGACATGTAAAACAGGCATTTGCTGCTGTCTCGGCTGGCCCCGCTGCAACTTGTATCGCGGCCATGCCTCCCTGCATTGGTGCTCGCACCACAATGGGTCGCATATTCCGCATCATAGCTTCTAATCGGGCGTTGTGTTCTCACTGTTCCTTCTTGCTTTCTTGGATTAGACTAACCAATGTTTTAGTTAGCTCCATGATAGCAGTAGACTCATTCGTTTTTGCGGGTGACTCGATGGTGGGTGGCGGTGGATGTGGCTGAGTTACGGTTGGGGACGCCATTACCGGGATTTGCCTGTGTACAGTCGCTCCACACAGTGCGGTCCTCGATGTTACCTGTTCTACATACATAACGGGTCCGGCTACGAATCCCATGTTTTCGAATTTGTTTTGTAGTGCGGCCAGTTCCGCCCTTGCTTTCACAAGTTCGGACGAGTCTCTACCATAATCCTCATTTTCTAAGAAGCTAGCTGCAAATTTCCGCTCCATTTCTTAGGTCGCGTCCATAATTTGTTGCAGCGTGTGGTTAATGGGAGAGAAGTTTTTACGTAGCTTCCCCCGAATCGTTCTGTTACGTAGTCCATCAATGAACACGTCCCGGCCTACCTGCTCGCCTCGCTCAGTCTTTACAAACATTCGATGAAATCTGTTTCGATACTCGGTAATGGATTCGAGTGGTTTCTGGACTTGATCCTTGATCATATAGAGTGCTTGTTCGGGGTGAACATAATCAAAGTGGTTCATGAAATCCCGCTCGAATGTGGGAAGATCCACCCATACATAAGTGTTATACCAATGATGGGCGTTTCCCCCCATCCGCACGGGGATGTTGATCTGTGCTTCATCGTTCGTATACCGCTGAGCTCGGAGCGTGGCCAACCATGCTCCGGCGAGATGGTGTGCTGGGTCAAATAAATAAAGATCTGGTGGAGCCGCAGGGGTTCGCGCAGGCCGGTTAGGCGGTTGATTGGGGATGGCTACCGCAGCGGCTGCTGCATCAGTTGCCGCAGCCATGGCGCCTGCTCGCCTTGTGGCGGATGTTCGGCTTCGTGTAGCTACAGGACTACGTCGACGTGTATTACCAGCTGGAGGGCGCCTACGTGGAGCCAGATCACCTCGCCTTAGCCAGTATTGAGTCTACAGACCCTTATCACTTAGCCACGTGTCGGGCTCCGATACCAACCTCACGCCCAGCGCGACTTCCTGATCGGAGTAGGGTGTGGGTCTGGAAGTGCCAAAGGGGTGTGCCAAGGATTTTTGGAAAGTGGGGGTGGAGTCCCAGGTCGGAACTGAGATCTCCGGTGGTAAGGTTCAAGGGCATAGATGCAATAGAGCAATGGGAAAATTTACGGGCGCGGACTTGCACGTTGGTTGTGCGGGGCCGTCCGATCCTGACGCGATCGCCAGTTCTGGGGAGCCTGTCGAGGCGGTCCTTGGGGCTCACGCCTGCGGGGCCCGCCACGTGGCGTGGGTTGGTGGGGACTATGCCTAGGTGCCGAGGCTCCCGGGGTTCGGGTATGGGCACGCCGCCTGCAGCTTCTGCACGGGGTGGAGGGCCAATAAGGTGCTATGGAATTCCACGGTACTACTGTAAGCTGATGATAGGGGAGGAGGAGCTGGTATGGCGGGAAATTAGTGGCGATAAGGACGAAGCCGGGAGTTATGAAATATTGCGTGTTGTACGTGTTTGGGTAGTCGGGTCCCCGCGGGTCGCTTCGTACGGTGAGATGGAATTCCCTAGCGCAGAATCTATCGTTTTCTGTGAGGCAGGGGAATACCGGGTTCCTCAAATTTCCCCGTAATCGGAGTTGCTCTTCTTCCCAGATTTCCCGGTACCCGAAATACGGCTCGTAATCCTCGGAATTCCAAGATACGTCGGGACTCCGCGAGCTCGTCATTCTTTCATCACTCACGCCTTGGGGGATAAGTTAATCGGGGAGATCACCGCTCGTAAGTGCGTAAGAGAGATGCGAACGAGTCACACTTGCGCGCACTTACGCGCGATGGGTAACCATGACATCGACTCCTACTTCAGTGAGGGGCTGGCTACGCACGTTAGTTAAGACGTGATTGGCGAGTCCGAGTGGTATGGACACATGTAAGCCGCTCTCCGTCCGGATCGCCCTTGCATGTGCCCCTATGGCACGTCGGATGGTGCGCTCCAGACTACCCGTAAGATACGACAAGCCAACACACTCTAGTGATCACGCCAACATGCAATCCCCATTGTCACCCATCATGTACGAGGGTTCGAAGGAAACGATAAAAAACGAAAGGCGAGGGTGCACGAACCATCCATACATCATTTGCAAGGAGGATTCCGGAGAAGGAAAGAAAAAGGAGAAAACATCGATGAAAAAACAAATCAGACAACAGGACGAGTATATGGCCGCAAAGACAAGGGCGAATTGCCCGTAATTGATACCAAAATTTATATACACAGATAAAAAAGGGAATGAAAAGAAAAGCGCAAATCCATGTCCATCCTCAATCTCAACTCTCTCTCCGATGCCGACAGTCCGTCGTCGAGCACCAACACACGAAGCCGTCACCCCGCTTAGTCCTCCTGCGCCAGTCAGGTTCGCTCCGCGCCCACAGTCCGTCGTGGCCCGCGTCAACCCCGCGCATTCGGCACCAGCTCGTCGGGTCGCCCGACTCCCACTTCACTCACCTCTTACTTCGCTCGTGTGCTGACCCTCTCGATCGCGCAACCCCAAGCTTCCAGCAACTGTTAAGAGAGCAAGTTAATCGCGCAGCCGGAATTTATAGCGTGCATGCATGCGCGAAGAACACGGAATTACAAGGACGTAGATAGATGGGGGAAAAGGAGTGCCTACGTTTGCATGGTCAGGCCGCGGGGTGGGGGACGTACCCACTCCACGCATCGATTCGATCATGCAAACGCGGCTACCCAATGTAGGCAGGGGGGGGAGAGGAAGAAACGAGGCGGGAAGAATGAGAAGCAAGAAACAGAAAGATACAGTTACAAAAGTGTGCGCCAAAAATTACAGTTGCAAAAGGATTAAGGCGCCAATCAATCAAGGTTCCGGCGCAGCAGCAAGAAAGAGCGCGCGGACACGCAAAGCAGCGCCCCAAAAAAACTGAAACTCCAGAATTCCTAAATTCCTAGCTAGCCTGCCGATATTATGAAAAGGTCCGAAAAGAAAGTCAAAATTCCGAAGGCCGTATGGCTCCGACCAAGATTCGAAAAGAAAATTCAAGAAGGAAATTCAAAAAGAGACACCGAAATTCCCGCGCGATGTCTGCGCGCCCAAAAGTCCGACAAAACAAAATTAAAAGAAGGAAAACGAAAGAGAAGAAGGGACGTCAACGTTTATTAATCGCGCACTCAGCGCGCACCCCGCATCCGACCAAGTTTCGCCCCCTTTTCCCCGTGTATTCCTGAATTGTCCCCAACTGTCATCAGGGGCTCGTGCGAGAACGAAGAAACAACGAAGAAAGCAAGGACACACATGCAATTTTCCATCAACCCATCCAATCGACGTGGGACCCCGCTTAGCACTTCGCGCCGAAAGTCGCGCATTATAGAAGCTAGTTCGTCACACAACAGCGCCCCCCCCCCCTCCCCCACCCCCTCCTGGCAACCTGGAAAAAAAAAAACCTTGATGCGGGCGTAGCCCGCACCGCCCGCACCGCGGGCGCTAAGCTACTGTCAAGTTATATATGATGAGCAGCATTGATTGCCCTCTTTGCAAGGGGATTGACTGCCCATCTGTCTCAGAGCCTTCAGAGGAGGACCAATCTATTTGTGGGGAGCTGCACAAGCTGGAAACCCGGTCCAGCATCCCTCAGAAAGAATAAACACGAATATCAAGTTTGCCTGGTTTCTTATAGACTTATATTGAACCTTCTCTCTCCCTTCAACCCGCATTAGACTCTCTGGATTCTTTCCCTCCTGCCTGCCTACAGACGTCCCGGACCCCTTCCCCCCCCACGCTCTATCCTCGACGCTCGACGGAAGGCGCGGTCTGAAGACAGCCCCAAACAACCTCTATAGAAGGAAACGATACAGAGGGGAAGGAGGTTCCACTGGTGCCCCCCAGTGGCTCCTCCTTTTCCCTCTGCATATCATGGTCAGATGCTTCAGGAATAGGGAGAAACTAGTTTTTCAGCAGTAGATATTTGGCCCTTGGTACTAAGGCGAAGAGGTTTTCTCCTTTCCTCAACAACCTGCACAGTCAATCCTCTGGATTCCAGAGTAATCAATGCTGGCAGGGTCCTCAGTTAACCCTTCTACTACTTTCTGGATTCATTCTGTTTCTATTTTGTATATGGGACGCTGGACCCATTTTCCAGCAGGTGATGCTCCCCACCAATAGATGGAGCGGCATTGGAGCCTCTTTTTTTTTTTTTTTTTTTTTTTTGAAGTTGGACACTGATCCGGGCCTCTTCACCCTCCGGCGCCAGAACAACATGAAGAGCTAGCCCTATTAAAAGCCTTACAGTATTAAACCACCAGTCGACGGCCTCAGCCTTGGAGCAAAATAACTTGTCGCCACAAGAAGCAAAAGGCTGGCTCGGGGCAGGGTCGGAGCTAGTGGTTGGATGCATTTCAACGGGGCTTAGCCTAGTGTGAGTATGCCCTCAGCTTTGGCCGTGAAAGTGGTTGGATGCATTTCAACGGCGCTAGTCTGAGTATGCCCTCAGCGCTAGTCTGAGTATGCCCTCAGCGAGGGCGTTTTGAGCAAGAGGAATGTGCGCTGCCTTGCTGGCAGGGAAAGGAAGAAAAAAAAAAAAGGGGAAAAAAGAAAAAACAGCAATGTTTTCCTCCCCCCTACTAGTGGTCAGATGCATTCTGGAAAGTGATAGTTTGAGTATGGCCTCCCTGACGTCCTTCGAGGACATCATTGCTCTCTGGCATGTTTTTTCCTTTCCTTTTTTTTTCCCTTCAGGTAGACAGCGGGTGCCGGTGCCACTTCCGAAATTCCCACTATAGGTACCCACACGTTTTTTCCTTTCCTTTTTTTTTCCCTTAAGGTAGACAGCCGGCACCGGTGCCACTTCCGAAATTACCACTGCAGGTACCCACACGCAGAAGGCTCGGAAAATAGKGGCGCGCAGTGGGCAGGTAGCTTCGGGATTTTAGGTGCGGGTGTACTGGTGGTTTAAACCACCAGTACTTGGCCCAGCTATAGATGCCGAGCCGGCCGACTCCCTGCGCGCCAAGTTTCGCCGAGCCGGCCGACCCCCTGCGCGCCAAGTTTCGCCGAACCGCCGGGGCGCCGTTTCAACTTTTCTTTGGCTGGCGCTTCCAGCCATTGTGGTCCGGTAACCTGAAGCCCGACAGGCACGGCGCGTTAACGGGGAAGCACCGTGGCCGATAGCTGGGCCAAGTACTGGTGGTTTAAGGCCATCCAGTCTAACGAGAGTGACTTCAACGGTACCATGAGCCTAGCGGAGGATAGGAGCCAACCTCTGGCCAGTTCATTCTCAATCTGTATCTTTATGGGCTGGGCCGCTGGGGAGGAAGGGAATAAGGACGGAGGGGTAAACTTTGAAACCGATCCCTTCAAACATGGGGTAAGTGATCTATCCCCATTGGGTGTCCGACTGGCCAGTCGCCCCTGGATGCCCCAGGTACTAAAGAACCACCTGTACCTAGATTTCCTGTGCTTTCTTTTCGTCCAATCTGACCATATCATCCTTCTGATGTGATCGAGAATCCATTGGAGAGTAGTCGAGTCAGAGTAAAATGGTTTACTAAAAAGCCTGCCATTCCTTAGTTTCTAGATGATGTCCATAATTGCTGCCCTAGCAGCCACTGGCCCACTGCCACATACCCCCATCCCTTCTTTTTTTTTTTTTTTTTTTTTTTTTTTTTTTTTTTTTTTTTTTTTTTTTTTTTGGGCCCTCGCCCCAGTATATCCGGGGCTCTTTTCTTTTCCTCCTTTTTTTTTCAAAGCAAGTTGCAGCATCCGAGGCACTTTTGTCAGAGGCTGGAAACATGCTACGATCCAAAAAAACAAAAATCAGCACGGGATCCCTTTTGGCAGGCACCACCAGCCATTTTGCTCTGGCAGCCGAGCCCGGAAACTTGTGGTGTGAGGATGCCATCAATAGCGAACCTTTCATCCCATATAATCTTGGACTTCGAGAAACTCTGGCAATGTGTACTCCACCATCTCCAAATTCTACGAGACTCGATACATTCCCACCACAAATGCACCGCAGTCTCTTTCGCCTTTTCACACCTCATACAGATTCTTTCCACCGGCATGTTCCTCTCAGATATTAACCAGACTGCCGTAGGTATTGCCCTATGCGACTGCAACCAGGATAGACTTGCGCTTTTTTTTTTTTTATGAGGGACATGCTCTAATCTATTCGTGGGGACCAGCACGTGCTGGGAACCGGCCCCAGCATTCCATTCAAGAAGTAACAAGAACGTATTGAAAATGAGAAATTTATGGAAAAATCCCTGAGATACCGGGGTCATTACCCGGCTTTGGCTACGAAAAACAACTGTGAAATCTACACAAGACCACTAAAATTCTGTGTCCCCCAAGGCTCGGATCAAAGAAGCATTCTGAACGAAAAAAACTTCTGCGTAGGGCCTTTCAGCAGCCCCAACATACCTGCCTCACCCCTGTATCCCGATGCCCAATCTCTACCAGGCCTCATGCCCCCAACTGCTAGGTTACAGAGCGGCACGACTCACCCCAGAAACCCCCCACCTGCTAGCCTAGACCACAGGGCAAAGCGACCCGCCCTGGCTCCGGCCAGCATAGACTAGGCACCAGCTCACCAAAAGACACTAGAGTGCCTTCCACCCTCGACAACTCTCCAGATCTCTATACCAGGCCTCATGCCCCCGTACAGCTCGAGTTACAGGGAAGCGCGACCAAGCCCCAGCACTGACCAACATCGTTCTGGCCTCGTCTATTCGCAAACCACCGGGACTCAGGACTAAGGCAAAAACCAGTCAAGCCACCAATCAGCACCATAGCTGTAGATCTTATCATTCATCTCCTTCGTGCACTGGTTGCAGATATCCCCCCAAAAAAACCCTGAGCCCTTAAGGATTCCCATATTAGTCTGTAAGGATCCGAGGACATAATTTCTGTTCTATTTTCTCTTGTGGCAGTCTTCTCGGTATTCCACTTGCATTGTATAGCCAACAGGATTTTCTCACTCCTTTTTTTTTTTTTTTTTTTTTTAAGCTCCATCTATTGG
>BFEA01000579.1:708458-731093 GCA_003427395.1 Chara braunii
AACTGGGAACCGGGCCCAACGTCCCATAACGAGCACATTCAGAAAAGTCATCAGAAAATTCCATGAAAATGAGACTAAGAACCTACTAAAGAATCCAATTGCCCTAAGAATAGAATCTCGAAAATTAAGATACCGGGGCCAATACCCGGCTTGACTCAGAGAATTTCGAAGCTACATCAGACCTTTTTTTCAAGAACTTCAGAATTTAGACAAAATTCAGAAAACGGCTCAGGGACCCACCATCGGTCCTCTTTACCTCACTCCAGCAAGACTTATTGCAGCAGAGCCACCATCTCCACTGCTGCTATGCCCTATTTCTGTCCTACCAGCTAGCCCCTTCACTAGAAGGACGCGTGATATCTTTCTCTCACTCACCTCAAACCATCTGAGAAGATTACAGTAATTCAGGAGGCACTACAAAATGCCCCAGAACCCGCGAAATCCCTAACCAAACCTTCCAAGGTTTTTCAACACTGTCTTGCTCCCTGCCGAGCTCTTCCAGGCCTCACACCCCCTCATCCTGCTGGGTTACAGGGCAACACAACTCACCCCAGCTCCGGCCAGCGTCGTCCCAGCAGCAACCCTTGGTTGTCCCGTGGAATGCCCCCCCAAAGCACCCCCCGATCTCTCTACCAGGCCTCATGCTCCTACATCAGCAGGTTACAGGGCAACACCCCAGCACCGGCCAGCGTAGGTCTGTAGCCAATTCTAGGCTCGTAGTCTAAAATTGTGGTTTTGCCCTGGGTATTTTGTGGAGCCCAGCCCCAGAGAGTTGGAAGCATTCACAATTTTGAAATTAGGGTTGTCCCAAGGGGACACTCAATTTGCAGTCGGTTCCTACTGTCTACATGCTTTCTGACCAACACTTGCTTAGTCCCCCCCCCCTAGCAAAATTTATTCAGGCTCTCCATCCGCGGACAGCGGTAAGATAAGCAGATGTCCGTCCTGCTGTTCCGTAACCTGACTCCTCAAGGCTAAGGCAGTTCTGTCCCGTCTTACTGTCTTGATACCCTAGACTGTATCAGGAGGATCCTCCTTTCTACCTAATATCCAATGATCTTCATAGGAAGTCCACTGGTTATTTAGGATAGACTTCCATTCCACAGGGATACTATTTATGATTCTTTTAATTTCTCCGGCACTTGCTTCAAATATTTCAGTTTGGATTTGAGCTCTGTAGGAGAGCGCCAGTCGCTAATATCCCTGTTCCAAAGATCCTTAACTCTTGATACCCCTCTCTGTATCCAGCTCATCCCGAATGAGCCCTGTTCGTCTGCTGCAGACCACGGCATACCGCTAGGGGAGAGCAACAGTCTGTTTTCAAAAATGTGCTGTTGTAGGACTTCTTCTACAGATGTTGGCGTTCCTTGCTGAGTAGGCATGACCTTCGACCAGGCATCCAAGATATCTGACCAAACCCTTGATTTAATCTTCATCTTGACGAATGCCTTTAAGTTAGTGAGGATGACTACACCCACATCTTCAACCCTTGATAGATTCCATTCCCTGGAAAGGATCAGAAGGGCCAGCTCCAGCCAGGGGTGACCAGAATTGTCCAGCAAGACTTTAACTGGCCATCTTGCTAGGAGGGCGTTGATCTGCTGCTCAGGGGCCAAAATCCCCAAGCCCCCATCCCTTTATGATTCTTACATATGCCTCCTGTTCCAGAGGTCTCACTGCGCCCGAGTACCACCAATTTGAAAATACACTCACATTCAGCACCAGCGCCCTCCCTTGAATTGACACCCCTGAAACTGCTGGCATCTTTTCCAATTTAGCAAGAACTTCGCCTTCCACAATGTCACTGGCATGCTTTTTAACATCCGGCAAACCAACTTGAATCCCCAAGAACCTTTCACTATCTTGAATAGCCAAACACTTCAGAACCCAGTCCACACACAAGCGTTGATATTTATTTACTAGGGCCATAGATTTGGTCCGGTTGACCAGTCTGAGAGCCTCAGAGAAAAGGTAGTACAGATCAAGACATTTCTTGAGAGAACCAAGGGAGTGATTAGAGTTAGTTGAGAGGGCGAAAAGGTCATCAGCCACTGCAGAAGCTTTACGCTGCTTCCCTGATCCCAAATCTATACCCCTAATTTCCATCTCTTTTCTGATAGCCGAGAGCAGGACTTCCATTTGGATAACCAAGAGGAGGGGAGCGAGGGGGCAACCCTGCCTGAGGGACCGCGAGAGTTTAAAGGCCTCCCAAAGTTCCCCATTTACCATAACTTTACCCACCCCTTCCGTATACAGCACCTTGAACCATCTACAAAAGAGGTCCCACCCGACTCCCCAAAGCCTGCCCTTGACAGGGTCATGAGGACAAAACCCCAATTGACCTTGTCGTAGGCCTTCTCCATATCTAGTAGAAGTGCCACAACTTCCGGCTGGTCTTCATTCATCAGTTCTAACGCTTCTGTTGTGAGCACTGGCATAATGCTATTCATTATGTTTCTACCTTTTACGAAACCTGCCTGTTCTATCCCGACGAGGCTCGGAAGATATCTTTTGAGCCTTAAGGCCAAAGCTTTAGCCAGAATTTTGTATGACTCAGAGGTGTTGAGAAGGGAAATGGGACTCCAATTTCAAACGTTTCTCTTGTCTCCCTTTTTATACAACAGAGAGACCACCCCTAGCCTTGAAGATTCCCTTAGCTCATTACCCTCCAACAAACCATTGTAAATTGATACTAACTCTGGACCCAGGGTGTCCCAAACGGTAACGTAGTACTCGGCAGGTAGGTCATCACTTCCTGGGCATTTGCCCTTTGGCATAGTGGTCACAGCGACCCCTAGCTCCTCAATAGCGAGTGGCTTGTCCAGGTCTAACCTAGCATGAGGTGGGATGCGCACATCAAAGGTACTCCATAGCTCCTCCTGAAGCGGTAATTCCAACTGTGCGGCCACCTCTGGAGGCGAGGATCGAAAAATAGATTCAAAATACAGTTTTTTTTTTTTTTTTTTTTTTTTTTTTTTTTTTTTTTTAACCCAAGTGAATGCTAGGGGTGCTGGTAAGAGCAGACACCTCTAGCACCCCCGGGGAGTCTCCATCTATTGGTGGGGAGCAGCACCTGCTGGAAAACGGGTCCAGCGTCCCTTTTTAAAATAATAGCATAAGATCATGAACGATCGGAAATGTTACTCTGAGAACCAGCACATCTTCATCCATTGCTGGACGCCAGATCTAGCACTGCCACCTAGTCCTGATTCTCTCAAGAGAACATGAAGAACAGGAAGATCCTTCTTTCTCCATGGACATAGCCTGAGGTTTTCACATTTCATCATACCCTAACCAAGATCTTGGGACCAGAGCCGATAATGGAGGGGAA
Organism: Chara braunii; assembly: GCA_003427395.1. Taxonomy (NCBI): domain Eukaryota; kingdom Viridiplantae; phylum Streptophyta; class Charophyceae; order Charales; family Characeae; genus Chara; species Chara braunii. The sequence goes on from BFEA01000579.1 coordinate 711,790, forward strand.
AAGGGGTCGGGAAACTCTGTCATTGGGCGCATGGGTATGGATGGGTCTACCAATGTCCAGTCCTCAAATATTATCCTGTAGTCTCTCCTTATTTCTTCATTGTCCCCTCCTGCAGCCCCTTCCCATCTTACTTTTCCCATTTCCCCCCCCTGGTTTCCCCCAAGCCAGCATGTACTGAATTTTTGAATATGTTTGTGTATTTCCTCTCGTGAAGATAAGTATTGTATTTTTTCTTTCACTTGTTTCCATTTAGCTGTAGTTTCTGTTTGGACAGACATTTTAATAGTTTTAGTAAATTCAGGTCCATCTAGACGAGCTCCCTCCATTTCATACGTGCATCTTCTCGACCAAATGGCCCATACGACTGCTCTTCTTCCCATGGTGAAGAGGTTTTGTGTAAAGTCATCATATGGCTCCACAGTCTGAGATTCCAAAAGAATTGCTTTCCAACTCCATGGCCATCGAGTCTACGGACTTAGCTGATTCCAAACTCTGTCCCACCACCTCCATAACCATATATCTCCAGGGCATTGCATGAAGATATGCTCAATGGTTTCAGGAATCATCCTACTGGGGAGTGCAAATTTGCAAAATTTATACCACCAGGATGCAATTCCTTTTTGTTCCAAGGAAGGTCTATCTATCAGCCAGTCATTAGTGGGAAGGCATCGGTGTTCAATCTGCCATTGAAGTGATGTTATCTTCGCCGGTTTGGATTTCATTAAGTTAAACCATTTGATTGATCTTACCTTTTCTCTACTAAGGTTGAGTTGTTTCATCCATCTGGCTGATACCTTGTCCTTTAAATTAATCCTTATTCTTAACATTCTATAGGTAGAATTTACTATAAGGGTATGTAGGGTACGTTTATAATTCTTGTCAAGTTTCTTTTGTTTGCTATGAGAGTTTCAACTCCAATTGGTTGGGTCTAATGCTAATCTAGAGATGGGAGTATCTAATTTAAATGCTAGGCATTGCTCCTTCATTCTTAATATTCTAATTCTGAAAATTTGGCTAGCTTGAACCCATTGGATCTAACCTTGACTTTTAGGGTCACCGTGGAGAGTGTTATCCTGTAAAAGATCATAGAGCTCCAAGAGTATATCTCCATTCTGGAATTTGTCTAGGATATTTCCAACTTCCTGGGGATGACCCTTAATTGTCACCCAATCATTAATTTCCAGCTTGGGTCCTTTATGAAGAATCTGAATCCAGTCCAAGGGGATTAGCTCGATTATTCGGTCAAGTGTCTCCTGTGTGTGGTGACAATAGCGAAGATATCCCTTAAGTGTTACAGGATCAATCCAATTATTAACTTCACTATTCCAAATATCTTTTATTCTCAGAATGCCTCTTTTTACCCATCCATTCCAGAGCGAGTCCATACAGTGAAGGACACACCCTTGAGAATCTCTAATCCATCTACTGTTAAAGAGGGGTTGTTGACATACTTCTTCGCACCTCTCCGGGGGTATCTTGTCAGTCAATGGCAATTTTCTCCATGTCTTGATAAGAGTGATCCAGAAAAAATCATTGCATAGATCCCTCCTCGCAGTCAGTCTGTCTGAAGATAAATCATTTGACAAATCTCTAACCTTTTCTTTTGGGAGAGGCCAAGCATGATTTTCCAGCCATATCAGAGGGTCAACACTCTCCACTGTTTCTAGTGCTAAGCATCTAATTTGCTCTCATGCCAGTGCTGACCAGGGCGTCTGTGGATTAAAGAGCAATCGTTTGATCCATTGTACGGAGAGAGTCATAGCTTGGGTAGCAGGATCAATTACCCCTAAACCAGCACTAGTCCTAGGCTGGATAATTGATTGCCATGCTACTCTAATGATTACATTCTCGAACTCATGATTACCTCTCCATAGAAAAACTGATAACTGTTGTTGGAATTTTTTTAAGGCTGATTTGTCTAGTGGCCATATGGATGATTTATACCAGATGGAGGCTAGAATAACGTTATTAATAGCCAACGTACGTCCCAATAGACAAGAGTGTTTGTTTTTTCAGAGGTCAAATTTGACCTGAGCTTGTTGAATTATCCATTCATTGTTTGTTTTTGGCTTTCCCATACCAAACAGAGATATTCCCAGTACTCGAATAGGAGTGTCTATGGGGAACCACTTGACGTGAGGTTGTTCTGGGGGTCTGACACCTTGATGGTGAATCCACCATCCTAATATTTTACTACCCCAATTGACTCTCATATCAGATAATCTATAAAATTTATCCATCATTTTTTGGATTTCCCTCATATTTTCTTCTGATGCTTCTACCATAAGAGAAAGATCGTCAGCAAATAGCGAGCAGACCGGGATTGCCTCTTCTGGTATCGATGATATCTGAATACGCCTAATATCCTTGTGATGACGAAGATTTGTTGCTAAGGCTTCCATGACAATCACAAGAAGGTAGGGGGCGATCGGGTACCCTTGTCTAACTGATCTGTATAACGGGATAGGAGGCGCAACATTAGCATTAACCATGACCCTAGTAGAAGCGTTCTTATGCAGAATCTGAATCCATCTTCTAAAGCAAGGACCAAAGTTAATTTTTTTCAGGCATTTATCTATAAAGAACCAGTCTACATTATCATATGTTTTTTCAAAGTCTATGAAGATGAAGGCCGCATTATGTTTAGATTGGTTAGTGATTCTGATCACTTCATTAACTAGAAGTATATTGTCTTGTATGTTTCTGCCTGAGATAAATCCAGTTTGGGAGGGATGAATTATATCAGAAATTGCTTTGGACATTCGTTCAGCTAGCGCTTTTGCAACTAGTTTATATACTATTGTAAGCAATTTGATGGGGCGATAATTCCTAATATTGGTCTTATCCCCTTTTTTGTGTAAGAGAGTTAATACTCCCTGTCCCACTATTTCTCCCATATCTCCTGACAGCCAGACCGCCTGATAGTACTCCAAAAGGTCCTGTGACAGGACGTTTCCAAAATACAGTCTAGTATGTTCCAGTATCAGAGGAATGTCCTTTGCCATGGGCTCAAATGAGTCAAAAGGGTGGGACAACTCAACTATAACCGAGTTCCCTTTTTCCCTCGATAACCCTTTAAAATTTTCTTTAGTGAGTCTGTCCCCCACTCCTTAACCATTTTATCTTGGCTCTGTCAGCCCAGCATTTATCTTTTCTTATTTGGATATTTTCCAATTTGTCTTTGAGTTCACTCCTCTGGCCATACCAGTACTCATCCCAGAGTGGGCTTGATCCAATCCTGTTCTCCGCCCATTCAATATGGGAAGTGATTTTCTGTTCCTCTAACCTTTGATTTACTGCTTTAATCCTTGATCCGAAACTGAAAGATGTTGCTGCAGCCTTGTTGCCTGCATCTAACCATTCCCCCTCATTTTCAAAGAAAACTTTATTATTTTTCCATTTCTCCAATAGACTGTCGATAGATCTGACCAGAGTAGTTCCTCAAAATAACAATCTTCAATCTGTAGGAACCTTTGCCCCTAAGAATTCTGTTGTCGGTAATGAAGGTAGCTAATACCGGTCTGTGGTCTAACAGCGTACTATCAAAGGGCATTTGAAATCTGACAGCATTGAAGGTCAGACCAAGATGAATCTGACTGCAATTGCGTCCACAGCTCTAGAGCAAAAGGTCCTACTAGTGTGAGGGCCTACTCAGGGCACGCTCACACTGCGGTAGCAAATCCGTCTAAATTGCGAAAATGGGTTGGGCCGAATTGGGGTATTTGTGACGTTTCAGGTCACACTGCGTTCCCATTTCGATAAAAACACGGTCGCTACCGTGCCATCAGGGTGCTGCTGTTTAGGGTTTCCAGTCACACAGAAGTAACCCCAAATATAGAACGTACATGTTCCCTTTTCAACTTTGCATTCATTTACGAAAATTAAAAAAAAAAAGAATAAGGATTTTGCGGTAACCTCTGGAGGTTACCGCAAATTCCTCAAACCCGCGGTCAGGCAGGCTACTGACAAATGGGTTTGCGAATGGGGTGTTTGGGGTCGGAACCATTGTGTATGACCAGCCGTGTGCACATTTTTTTTTGAGTTTTACGGTTTTGGTACCCAGTGTGAGCGTGCCCTCACAATGGATGCAGATATCACAAAAAAATGTGACATTTGCTCCGGCTTTTGTGATATTTGCGTTGGCTGCTGGTCACACCTAACCGCCCGTGCCATATGGGACACGGCCGCAACTTTCTGCGTGTCAGAATTTGCTTTATTGTGTGAGTCATACACGAAGAGAGATTGTCTTTTTTTTTTTTTTTTCCAGTGCACTTCTTTTTCCCGTAAACTCTTGGGAAAGCAAAAATGCATTTCTGCTCACCTCTTGAGGTGGATGCAAAGTGCGTACCCCCGTAGCCAGGCAGGCCGGAGGATTTACGTACCCATTTGCATCATTTGTGTACCTGCTCTGGCTGTGTGACCCCTTACTATCACAGAATTCGCAATTTTTGTGAATTTTGCTACCAGTGTGAGGGCATACTCACAGTAGGCCCTCAGAATCTCAAAATCGGAAAATGAGCGGCCAGATCGAGTCCTTGTAAACAACGACTCCATCAGGCTGCCCATTGTGCGATTTTGTAATTTTGAGGGCCTTGTGTGAGTATACCCTGAGTATGCCTTGAGTAGTATGCCCCGACGGTTGCGGACTCTCTGGGTGGCGAAGCCACCCTTCTACATCAATGCTAACCCTCCCCCCCCTCCCTAAGATGACACCCTACCTAGAAGCCTTTCCCCAAACTCACACCCCAGTCTACCCGTCACTGGGCCGCACTTTTCTGCAACCCCCTTTTCGTTTTTCACTTGGACTGAAACTGAAACTGAAACAGAACTGCACTTTTAGCCAGGGTTGTGGATGGTCGGGTCTTCAAGTTGGCCATTTCTGTACCTAGACCCTATCCCAACGCCTGAGCCTAAAGTGGGTAATGGTCCCAGACTCTTCCCAGTTCTGTTGAGGGTTTCCCGACCTCACCTTTTTCAGGCTTTTTGCAATATAATGAGCAAAGTTTCTTTGTAAAAAAAAATAAAAATAAAAATTCCTGCACTCTTCTGAAGTCATCCCTGCAATTATTCAAATCCACATGGTAGTGGCACCTCACATGATAGTGGCCCTAGCGGAATATGCTACAGACAAATCAAACACGTTCAAAATTTCTTCAACATTGTACAAATGGGATGCTGGACCCGTCTCTCGACAGGTGCAACTCGCCACCAATGGACTGGAGCCATTCCTACTGCAACCGTCGGGGCATACTACTCGGGGCATACTCACACTGGTAGCAAAATTCACAAAACGAGCAGATTCTGCGATAGTATGGGGTCACACAGCCAGATTAGGTACACAAATGACGCAAATGGGTATGCAAATCCTCCGGCCTGCCTGGCCGTGGGGATACAGAATTTGCGTCCACCTCAAGACGAGAGCACAAATGCATTTTTGCTTTCCCAAGAGTTTACGGGGAAAAGACGTGCACTGGAAAAAAAAAAACAAAAAACAATCCCTCTTGGTGTGTGACTCGCACAATAAAGCAAATTCTGACACGCAGAAAGTTGCGGCCGTGTCCCATATGGCATGGGCGGTTAGGTGTGACCAGCAGCCAACGCAAATATCACAATAGTCGGAGCAAATGTCACATTTTTTTGTGATATTTGCATCCAGTGTGAGTACGCCCTCACACTAGGACCTTTTGCTTTAGAGCTGTGGACGCAATTGCAGTCAGATTCATCTTGGTCTGGCCGTAAATGCTGTCAGATTTCAAATGCCCTTTGATAGTACTCTGTCAGATCACAGACTGGTATTAGCTACCTTCATCCCTGACAACAGAATTCTAAGGGGGAAAGGTTACTACAGAATAGTACAGATTGAACACTGCTATTTTGAGGGACTATTCGCTGGTCAGATCTATCAAGAGTCTATTGGAGAAATGGAAAAATAATGAAGTTTTCTTTGAAAATGAGGGGGAATGGTTGGATGCGGGCAATAAGGCGACAACAACATCTTTCAGTTTCGAATAAAGGATTAAAGCAGTAAATCAAAGGTTAGAGGAACAGAAAATCACTTCCCATATTGAGTGGGCAGAGAACAGGATTGGATCAAGCCCACTCTGGGATGAGTACTGGTATGGCCATAGGAGTGAACTCAAAGACATATTGGAAAATATCCAAATAAGAAAAGAGAAATGTTGTCCAGTTGATGTAGCTCAGTGGTTAGAGCACCCGTAGGAAATGTCAATTGTGGTATGAGGTTGTGGGTTCAAATCCGCAGCGCATGGACACCGGCAGGGCGTTAGATTGACGCACGTACGTAGCTTAGGGCTTGAGGCTGGCATAGCAGTTCCTTAGTACGAGATGTCGGGGGTGTAGGAGGTACTGCACTGTACCGCGGGGCCGAAACGGGGTCCACGGATATACGATGGAACGGAGGATCCCCAACTCTCTACTGTCACTATCAACGATTCTCCAGGGGTCAATACACAGTCCATGATGAAGTCCATGATTCACGACATAGGGTTGGTTATCCTCCTAGTACGTAGCTTAGGCTTGAGGCTGACATAACAGTTCCTTAATGCGGGATGTCGGGGGTGTCAGGAGATACTGCACCTTACCGCGGGGCCGGAACGGGCTCCAGGGATATACGATGGAACAGAGGATTCCCAGCTTTCTACCATCAACACAATAGAACACTGCAATACACACATGACTCAGGGTTGGCTATCCTCCTAGTACGAAGCATAGGGTTGAGGCTGGCATAGCAGTTCCTTAGTACGGGATGTCGAGGGTGTCAAGAGATACTGCACCTTACCGCGGGGCCGGAACGGGCTCCAGGGATATACGAGGGAACGGAGGATCCCCAACTCTCTGCCATCAAACACAATAGTAGTAATACAACGTAACAATGTGCACCCTCATGAAGACCTGTAGTGGCATGTTCATACCTACCTCCAGAAGTCCCCGTGCAATCGGGCTTGCACGGCGTCTGCTTCAACCAGGGTTGAGCGGGGGGTGGGTCTCTCCGCCTAGCCCGGGTGCCTGCAACCGCTGTCTGGTCAGATCACCCTGCCAATATGGCAATGGGTGATGGTCCCGGGTAGGACAGGGGGGGGTGGGGGTGCGCCAGGGCAAAAATGATAAGAGGAAAGGTGGGTGGGGTCTTCAGAGGGATTCAGCTGGACAACCAAGTGGCCGAGTACTATGGGTAACTGTCATTGGTCTAGTATCCCACCTCTACAACAACCTGGGCTTTCAAAAATAAATAAATAAATAAATAAATAAATGCTGGGCTGACAGAGCCAAGATAAAATGGTTAGCAGTGGGGGACAGACTCACTAAAGAAAATTTTAAAGGGTTCTCGAGAAAAAAAGGGAACTCGGTTATAGTTGAACTGTCCCACCCTTTTGACTCATTTGAGCCCATGGCAAAGGACACGCCTCCGATATTGGAACATACTAGACTGTATTTTGAATCTTTTTTTCGATCCTCGCCTCCAGAGGTGGCCGCACAGTCGGAATTACCGCTTCAGGAGGAGCTATGGAGTACCTTTGATGCCCGCATCCCACCTCATGCTAGGTTAGACCTGGACAAGCCACTCACTACTGAGGAGCTATGGGTCGCTGTGACCACTATGCCAAAGGGCAAATGCCCAGGAAGTGACGCCCTACCTGCGGAGAACTATATTACCTTTTGGGACAACCTGGGTCTAGAGTTGGTATCAATTTACAATGGTTTGTTCGAGGGTAATGAGCTAAGGGAATCTTCAAGGCTAGGGGTGGTCTCTCTGTTGTATAAAAAGGGAGACATGAGAAACATTCGAAATTGGAGGCCCATTTCCCTTCTCAACACCCCATAAAAAATCCTGGCTAAAGCTTTGGCCTTAAGGCTCAAAAGATATCTTCCAAGCCTCATAGGGATAGAACAGGCAGGTTTCGTAAAAGGTAGAAACATAATGAATAACATTATGCCAGTGCTCACAATAGAAGCGTTGGAACTGATGAATGAAGACCAGCCGGAAGTTGTGGCACTTCTACTAGATTTGGAGAAGCTTTGCATTGTTTCCCTGATCCCAAATCTACACCCCTAATTTCCAGATTTTTTCTGATAGCCGGGAGCAGGACTTCCATTTGGATAGCGAAGAGGAGGGGAGCGAGGGGGCAACCCTGCCTGAGGGACCGCGAGAGTTTAAAGGCTTCCCAAAGTTCCCCATTTACCATCACTTTACCCACCCCTTTCGTATACAGCACCCTAAAGGGGTCCCCACGGACTCCCGAAAGCTTGCCCTTGACAGGGTCATGAGGACAAAACCCCAATTGACCCTGTCGTAGGCCTTCTCCAGATCTAATAGAAGTGCCACAACTTCCGGCTGGTCTTTTTTTTTTTTTTTTTTTTTTTTTTAACACACCCCCCGTCAGTGTTAGTGCTGTTGATAAGAGCAGACACCACTAACACATGGGGAGAGGCTCCATCTATTGGTGGGGAGCGTCACCTGCTGGAAAGCGGGTCCAGCGTCCCTTATACAAAATCTGAGAATGAGTAAGCACCGTGATTGTGAGCCCTGCCAGCATTGATTGCCCTGTCTTCAGGGGATTTACTGAGCAGGTGTTGTGAAAATCATCGTAATGTAGCCCTTATCTCCCGTATCTCTTCACCCCCAGGGCGCCAGATCTCTCAATATGCACTGATACCTCTTTAGGAGATAGTAACACTGTTTGGTTAGAAGGAACACTCCCTGGGGGGCTCCAGAAGAGAGTTCCTTATGCTCCTCCCCCATTGTCCAACCCCAATTAGCCATACCATGCTTCATCTACAATTGCCAGGGCACTCGGGGGGAAGAGGTCCGGAAAGTCGTGTGGGGGGCGAAGGGGCTCTGTCGGGTCTAGGACTGTCCAGTTGTTGAAGACCAGCTTATAATCCCTGTGAAGTGTTTCTTTTTTCGGGTTGTCTGTTCTTAACTCGGTCCCCTTGTTCCTCCCCTCCCAACTCACTGACGCTATCCATCCCCCTTGTTCACTCCCCAACCATTCCTTGCCGAAGGTTTCAATTTTCTTTTGTATCGCTGCGGTGTCGCTCAGGGGAGCCAATTGCCCCTCTAGCACCTGCCATCTCATTAGCAATTCTGTTTGTATATGCGATTTGATTTACTCTGTCACTTCTGGACCTTCCACCCTTGCCTTGTCTACGGCTAGTGCACATCTTTTCCACCACAGCGCCCATAGTATGGCTCGTCTGCCCAACTGGAACATATTGGTTTTGAAATCACAGGACTGGCCATGAGGCCAATGCCCTAGGCTTTGGGTTGAATGACCGAATCCCATGCCACCCGACTGATGGCTGTTGGGGATTCGTGGTCTCCTCTCCATAGAAAGGCCGCCACCTGCCTGCGTAATATTTTCTGCGCTTCCTTGCTAAGGGGTCATATTAAAGATTTATACCACAGAGCAGCTAGCACCACATTGTTTATTACTAATGCCCGTCCGAACAGTGAGGTGTGCTTCCCTTTCCATGCCGTCATTTTTTGGAGGGTCGGACCGATGAACCATTCGTCATTTGAGAGTGGGTGGCCTTCTACTGTCATTTGGACTCCTGGGACTCGGACCGGTGTTTCCTTGTCCAGCCAGTGAACTTTGGGTTCTTCGGGTGGCGTCCCTCCCTTGGAGTGTATCCACCATCCTTGGGTTTTACTTCCCCAGTTGATGGCCATGTCAGATACTTGGCAAAATTTATCCATCATCTTGCGGATTTCCTCCATGTTTTCCCACGTGGCCTCCACCATTATGGTTAGGTCGTCCGCAAAGAGGGAGCAAATCGGAAGTGTTTCCTCGGGTATGGTTGTTATCCGGATCTTTCTCAGGTCCTTGTGGTGTCTTATTTTTGCAGCCAAGGCCTCCATTATTATCACAAAGAGAAAAGGCGCAAGAGGGTCCCCTTGTCTCACTGAACAGGTCAGGTGGATCTCTGGTGCAAGGCAGCCGTTGATTTGCACCCTTGTGGACGCATTACTGTGTAGAATTGACACCCATTTCCTAAAGACCGGGCCAATGTTCATCTTGTTGAGACACCTGTCCAGAAAGAACCAGTCGACATGGTCGTATGCCTTTTAAAAGTCGATAAAGATTATAGCCGCATTTTGATTGTTTTGTTTGGTTAGCCTCAAGACTTCATTGACTAAGAGGATGTTTTCTTGGATATTCATGTTCTGAATGAAGGCAAATTGAGCTGGGTGGATGATGTCCTCCATCACGGGGATCAGTCGGTTTGCCAGACTCTTAGCCAACATCTTATAGACCACTGTCAGGAGCGTTATCGGTCTATAGTTTCTGATGTTAAGCTTGTCTCCTTTTTTGTACAGCAAGGCTAAGACCCCCTGTCCCACCAATTCCCCCATCTCCCCTGTCTGCCAGACTTGGCGGTAGTATGTCATGAGATCCTCATCCAGAGTGTTCCACATGGTTTCCCAGAACTCCTTCGGGAGGCCGTCGATCCCGGGTGTTTTCTCTTCCTCCATCTGCATCAACGCTGTCCATATTTCATCTTTGTAGAGCGGCCCCTCAAGATTGTCCCTTTGTTGTTGGGAGAGACGGTGTTGGAGAGGTTCAAGAAAGTCTTCTACTGCGCTGATGTGCTCTTCCCGCTCGGGGTTCCCAATGTGGAATGAGAACAAGTCCTTGAAAAAATCCCGTGCGATCTTGACACACTGTTGAGTGGAGAGACTCGGGGGCTCTTCTTGCGCCCAGGGGTTCATAAGTCCTTCTATCGTTGTTCTTTTTGTTCTGATTTTGGCCATACTGAAGAAGTGGGAGTCCATTGATGCCTTTGTCCGGTGCTTTGTCAGTTTTTCCCTAATACGTGTTTCATTCCAACGGTGTTTTGCAAAGTCTAGAAGTTTGTCTTTCAACAGTGATATCTGCGTGATCTGGTCGTCTGATCGTGTGTAGTCTTCCAACTGTTGGATTTGTTTTAGCAGTGTCATTTCTTGTTGGTTTTTGTGTGACGCTATGAGTTTGGAATAGTCTTTGCATTTTTTTGCTAGAAAAACCAGGCCGTTATTAAACCATGTTAATTCAGAGCCTATTATGTCCTTTTTTGTTCGCCACTACGACCACACATCCGCTAAGTAACATTTGAACCGATCATTTTTTAGTAGAGAGGTATTTAATTTGTAAAAGTCTGGCCCTTGATCCGGTCTCTTCCTGAAAGTCAGTGCAATCATGCATGTCCTGTGATCAAGACCTGTGAACGGACTGGGGGGCAGGATCGCCGCTATTTGGAGGGCCCCCTCGAGGTCCTCTGAGATAAGGATCAAGTCTATTCTCGATCTGGTCAGTCTGGACGTGGCATTGATCCGGTGGCATGTGAATACTTTCTCATTAGGGTGGAGACGTCGAAACGTATCAGAGGTCCCTAATGAGTCGCAGAGGTCCTTGACGATCTTTTCGTCCTCCTCCATGTACCATGGACACGGGGTGGGAGGTTGCCATCTGTCCATCCCCCTATCCGGAGCTGCATTATAGTCACCTGCCAGAATTACCGGGCCCCCTGCCGGCAGGTGCTCTTTTAGTTTTCCAAAAAACTCATTTCTTTCCCGAACAGCATTTGGGGCGTAGAGGCATACCACGCATATGAGCTCTAACTCTAGCATCACCAGCGTTGAGGTCCACCTACCTTCCGTTGGATCTACCTCTGAGTAAACCACTTCCGCCCGTGATCCCGGTGGGACCCATATGGCCATCCCCGGGCTCCCGGGGCCGGGGGCAAACGCTTGGATTTTTTGGTATGGCCATACCATTCTGTGCGCACGCTGTTGCTCCGGCTTGTCCATGGTATGGGTTTCCTGCACACAGATAAGGTCTGGCCATGTTTTGCCTCCCACCCCCCTCAACTGGTCCCAGATTGCCTGTTTTTTGTCGTGATTAATGGATGCAATTCCATTCACATTAATGGACCGCAGATCAAAATGCCTCCCACCCCCCTCAACTGGTCCCAGATTGCCTGTTTTTTGTCGTGATTAGTGGATGCAATTCCATTCACATTAATGGACCGCAGATCAAGATCTGCCGCTTCCAATATGTGCTTCTAGTGCTTGTTCCTTTGGTATACCGCCTCAATGAGATTCATAAGGTGGAGGAGGCTTCCTACAGACGCGCCCAGAACGTCCCCTCCCAGTCGACCGTGTTTAGTAGTATACCCTGTTTCAAGATGGAGCACAATATCGTCAGCAGATCTCACTCTGACCATATTTTACTTGGTTTTACCTTCAAGATCTGCAGTTCTAACAGTTCCTGGTGTGTGACCATCTCATTCCAGCTTCCTTGGTGGCGTCAAATTTAACATACAAGTCTTTACCAGTCACTCTGTGCGGTTGGGATGTCACTGGGTACGTTGCGCAGGCCCCCGGTTCATATTTTCTGGCTATGAATTCTCTGGTTGTGCGTTCATATAGTGCCTGGGCTACTTGATACCCCATCCAGTTCCCTTCCTTCAGCCACCCCTGCAGCGTGACGTCACCGTATTTGTCGTCTCCCGCTGCCTTGGTCATGCCCACTTGCCATTTTCCTTCCTTCTTTTTAATTGGAAGGACCAGGATGCCCTCGATGGACAGCTTCTGCTCGTGCTGTCCTTTCTCCACCAGGTGCCCCAGTCGCATCCGCTTCGTAGTCGTTTCTTCCTCTGCCCTTTCCACAGTCTCCACCGTTTCCGGTGCCGTCCCCCGGTCCCCATCTTTCTGCTTCCCTTCCCTCTCCCCTAATGGTTCTGGGGTCTGCGAGGGGACCGATGTATGGGGTGATAAGGCCTGTTGTGATTCTTCTGCAGGTCCGTTTTCCCTTCCATCGGTCTGTGGGCATGAAAATCCCGCTTGGATTTTGGACAGAATCTTTTCCATGAAAACGGCCCAGGGGATCTCCTGTGGTGCCCCATTTTCCAGAATTCCTTTTAGGCTGGAGCTTGAGTCCAGCAGTTCGAAGAGTTCTATGTAGGAGTTATCCCAGAATTTTGTTGTCTGTCCCGGGTGACTCTCCTGCAAACGCAAAATTAGTCAGTCTGTTAGTGCCATCAACTTTGTCTCCGTTGTAGTCTGGGGTTGTGCTGCTGTGCCCTCTATGTGCTCAGCCCCCCCCCCTGAGCTTTTTGCGCTGTCGCTGTTGCGCTCATCAGTTCCTTCTGGAGGGCACTCGAACATGATCACGTCCGGGGGGGGGGGGGAGGGGCGCGGAGTGTGTTGGGGGGGAGGCATCCCAGTCCATTGGGCCAGAACCGAGAACCTTCTTGAATCGATCTCGGTTTTCTGCCGAATTTTCCTGTTCCATCGATTCCTTGGATTTCTCAGCCGATTCCTCAGTCCGGTTCTGGTTCTGGTTCTCCCCCTCTGCAGTTCCCAGCTCTTCGTTTTGGGTCTTTTGGTCGTTTTTGTTATTTTTCTTCATTTTCTTCTTGGTCTGCCTCAGGTCTATCAGTCCTGCAATGCCGTCACCCCCACCTTCCCGTTTCTCCTCCTCGTCCCCTGTTTTCACCTCGAGTGACCCGAACCTGTTTTCTGTACTGATCTGCCTGGTTAACCCTCCATCCATCTGGCCAGGCCCCCACTGGTCGGGGAACTTTTGAGACAGCTGCTTGGGAAGTTCTCCTTCCTTTTGATGAGAATCCCCTTGGTCCGGCTTCTCTCGAGAGAGGTCCGTCGTGCTGATATCCATATACTGCTCCGGGTTCGGTTCTTTCTCCTTTCCTTTTTCCCCAGCCCTGTCATCGTGCATCGTCTGTTCCCCTTTTCCTTGTGCTGCCTGCGACCCCGAGCTCTTCTCAGATGTGCCTGTTGAGGCTCTCATGTACGCCTCTACTGGTTTCGGAGGGACCCACTCCTCGGGGGGTTTAGTGCCCCATTCTGGTTCCATTTGCCTCTCCCAGACCCACCCCCTTTTCTTCCCATCCTCCTCCTGGTCTATGAATACCCAGCCTTCATGTCCAGGGTCCACTGTTCTCCAACTGTCAATTTTGAAGGGGTCCCGAGTTAATCTCCCTGTGATCCTTGCTTTCCTGCTTGGGTGCTGCGGGCAGGCCTGTTCGGTGCATAGGTGGCCGTAGGCCTTACATTTCATGCACCAGGGTCGGAGTTTGTGCGCAGTGTAGATCTTGTATTCATGATCGCCCACCCAGTAAGGTATCACATCGTCTAGTGAGAACGGTTGGGTTGGTGGATGATCCAGTGCCAACATCATATAGTCGTCCCTTCGGGTCGCATAGCTCGGAGGGGGTCTATGAAGTCAACAATCTCGAATTTCTCCCCAAAGTCCTGAACAAACGCGGCTTGGATTTCAATGAGGATGTGACGAAATTCGACCCAAACGTAGTCCGTCATTAGTCTGTCTCTCCTCTCCTCCGGCGTGGCACGTTTTTGGGGGGACCACGGGTAAAGACGGACCTCGGATCTATCACAGCGTATGTTCCTCTAGCTGTCCATCGTTTTTTTATCTTCTTTGCACATACTAAGCACTGTGAAAATTGTTTTCGAGACCGGTTGGATGAGGAATGACTCTGCCGCAGTTTCTTCGTTTCCTTTTAACACCCCTTGTTTCCTCCTAATCCATCCAATCTTGTCGTTCGTGGACTTATAACTCGCATCATCATGAAACACCCAGTTAGTTGCATGCTCTGTGTAGGTCCTGTCCCTCACCTCCAGTCCCGCTTCCGGGAGGTGTGTGATCATGATTTTTTCCCCCCCTAGCTTTGTCATAAAAAACGCACCCGCTGATGTCAGCCCACCCAAAGGGATCGCCAAGTTCTAGTCGTTTGACCCACCCCCGGATTGCCTTTTGATGTTTAACTTCTCCTGGCTGAAGGGTCTCTTGACTCCTTGTGCCCAGGTGCGTGCGTCAGCTCCTTGCAGGTTCTGCTGCGGTCGAGATTGCCCTTGACCGGAATCCGTTGCTCCCATCTGTTGGGGCTGTGGGGATGCCACATTCCCTTGCGAATCTTGTACCAGGGCTTCCCCGTGCGTTGGTTGCGCCTGGGGCCCGGCCTCGGTAGACAACGTGGATGAGCTGACGTTTGATCATGACGAGGGATTATAGTCTGCATGGTGTCTCATGGCACCTTGGTAGAAAAGCGTTGTGGGCAATTTCTGTTTTCTTTTCCACGTCGGGGCAATGATCCTGTTTAAACTCCCCCACCTCCCCGGGTTGTTCAGGTTAAACTTTCACTTTTTTGCTCTTGCCACTTCTTTTCTCCGTATTATTTTTTGACCTATCGTGATGCAATCAGGGAAACGGGGGGGGGAGGTGTACAAGGTACCGGCTGGTCTTTATTCATCACTTCCAACGCTTCTATCGTGTGGCATATTCAGTACCGCACGGGCCCAGCAGGGCCCGACCAGGTAGACTAAGGGTCCGTACGTGTAGGGCCTGTTTTCGTTTCAGCCTAAAAGCCTGAAAACGAGGGCCTACAGGCCCTGTGTCGTTTCAGCCTGTGGTTGCCCCAGACCCAGACAACCGGACACGGACGGCGGACCCGTATCTGGATCAAACCGGACATCCAGACATCCGGACACGGACAGTCCGGTTTGCTGTGTCGGTGTCCGGTTGTCCGGTTTTCACACACACACACACACACACATACACACACACACACACACACACACACACACACANACACACACACACACACACACACACACACACACACACACACACACAAACACACACACCAAGCAGAGAGCTCAAATGCACCAAGATTCCATCCAAATAAGAGCAAAGCAGTGAACTCGTGTGCCAATGTAATCGCCCTCAGGCCCCACCAACACAGTATCCAATGTCGCTCATTTCTGTCTGGTGTCATTGCCCTCCCATCCCTGCTCCCCCCACCCATCCTTCATCGCCCTCCCATCCTTCATCGCCCTCCCAATCGTCATCTCCTTCCCAATCGCCATCTCCCTCCCATCCTTCCTCGCCCTCCCATCCTTAATCGCCCTCCCATCCCTGGTCGCCCCCCCCATCAGCCAGACCCTCCTGCCACGTCACGAAAATGCAAGGAATATGAGCGAGAGCGATAGACAGAAAATCAAGTTGCAAAGTCACGCAGAAGTCCAGATAGTCATGTACCAAGCAGAGAGCTCAAATGCACCAAGATTCCATCCAAATAAGAGCAAAGCAGTGAACTCGTGTGCCAATGTTATCACACAGAGGGCCCTTTCAGGGCCTGTCCTGTTGGGGTACCGGTTCTCAAAAAACATCAGCATTATTTTTCCTGGGTACCCCAGGCCCAGGTAAACGGCCTGGGAACCCCAACAAATATTTTCGAATTTTTCGAAATCAGGGTCCAACCGGACCCTCCGAACCAGACACCAGACCCGGAAACCGGACACTGGACTGTCTGGATCAGGATCCGGACGTCCGGTTGGTAACCATGGTGGCAAGCTGACCCAGGAATTCTGTTAATGCTTTCCTGATCCCTTCCCCCCATCGGAGCAGGTCCTAGTGGAACTTGGGTGGTACGTCTTGGAAGGTCAGGATGGAAGAGGCTGCTAGGAAGTCAGAACATCAGGCGGTCAGTTAGCAGGCTGAAGAGGCAGACCTCTAGTTTCACACACTCGACCTATCCATCCGAAATTGCTATCAGTACCCGGAAAAATGGCCGGGAAGGACAAAAGAAGGCTGGATAGGGGAGTGGAGGGGCCGCAGCCTGAGGCGTAGGCCAGGATAGATGCTTCAGCTCTCTCACACATCCCAGTCCTTTCCCTCCCACTCCCTCTCTTTTCCGATGAGTCAGACATGCAATGGGTTGGGGGCCCTGAGTTTGATAGGAAACTGGCTGTGCCACACTTAGAAATGGAATGCTGCTAGTGCTATAGAGAATCAGTCAGGCGCCCACTTGCAGGATGAACAGGCACCAAGGTCATTCTCAGTCACCTCTCAAGCAATTCCAATTTTCAGTAGCCGAAGCCAAGTAATGGCCCCCGTCTCCTTATACCATACGTTGATGCATTTGCGACGCTGGACCCGTTTCCAGCAGATGCAGCTCTGGCTGTTTGGAAAGCAAATCTTTTTTGGGGGGGGTAAGTTCAGTAGAGTCACAAAAACGAGTTATAATTGCACTATGGGSCAMAATACAGTTTGCAATCGCACTTCGGGCACCCTACCTGGCCAGAAAGCTGGGTTGTATACATTGTCCGAACTGCAATTCGAAACTGTATCTTGGCCCATAGTGCAATTAGAACTCATTTTTGTGACTCCCGTGTAGTTTCCCCCCCCCTTTTTTTGTCTTTTTTCTTTTTTTGAACCATGCTCCAATGATTCCAATCTTTTTTTTTTTTTTTTAACTTTTTTTTGGGACAAAGCTCCGATCTATTCGTGGGGAGCAGCACGTGCTGAGAACCGGGCCCAGCGTCCCATTTGAATTTACAATCATTAAGATACCGGGGCCAATACCTGGCTTCGGCTAAGAAAAACTGAGAGCAAATTTGAGAACTCTGCTCGAAGGCTTTCGCCCGCTTTTCAATGCTATGTACTAAGGGGGATGGTGACTTTTTCTCTTTTGTGTTGTGTAACATTGTGTTGATGACTTGCACTATCTCTTGGTGTACAGGTACGGCTTTCTGGCAGGCGTTGGTGACATTGACCGTCTGTTTGGCCAGAATACGCAGAATGCTGTGATTGCCTTTCAGTCTAGCAAAGGATTGGTTCCGGATGGAATAGTTGGTCCCATAACCTGGGAAGCACTGGTCTCCTAGTCACGTGGGTGCGAAAAATTGTCAGCGGAAGTGGCCTCAACTCGGTTTTGAATAGGGTTGTGTGGAGGTATCGACCAATCTTGTTCCGTTGTTCGCGGAAGGCAGGTGGGGTAGTTGCTATGCGGAGGCAGCACCTAGAGACCAGTTTTCAATTTGCTTTATGGGCAACAAGAAATCTCAGTGAAACTTACTATCGTGAAGAGGAAGAGGATTGAGTTGGCATGGGCGGTGCGATGGTACCCTGGCAGTCAAATTGAATCCTTCCCAGTTGGGAAGCAATCACTGCTACCAGCCTACCACGGATCAAGTTCCATTGTGACGACGAATGCATGGGACCCGGGAACAGGCTTGTCTTGACAATGCAAGCACTGCCTGTCCAAAACAGTCGGTGTGGATGTCTCATTTGTCAATATTCCATGGTGATCTATCATACTCGTGTGTATGTGGCATATCCATTATTGCTATTAGCTTTTGCTTTTGCTTTCTTTCTTTCCAATGATGTGCATCTGCCATATCTATTCTTTTTCTCTCTTTTTTATATTAAACCAGCAGTACCTTTCCCCGCTTGAAAAACAAATGTCCTTTGGTTAACAGGGGATGCGGGCGGGTTTACCACTACTGACGGGAAACGGCTGGTGGCGGCAGGCAGAAAGAGGCCTGTGGCACTTTGTTTCTCTTTGGGTGCGCAGGTCCATTTTAGGCTCGGCACCGACATCCAAGAATGGTACTGGCAGTCTAAACACCAGCCTTTGTTTGGGTTACTACCTTCTTCCCCCGAAATACAATGTACGGTCATTATAGCTGTATTTGAGGCAGCTTTCTGTCTAGATACAGCCATAATGATCGTACGTTGCATTGCGGGAAGAAGGTAGTGGTGGGGTACTAGCAACCTCCACTAGTACGAACCTGGTAGCAGGCGGCTCCAGTCTATTGGTGAGGAGCAGCACCTGCTGTAAACTGGGTCCAGCGTCCCAGAGTGAACATTTGATCCTACCCGTTAACGCGTATCAGCCGCAGGGGGTAGGGGGATGGCGAGCTGCGCGCCGTGCCAGGGGTGGAAAATTGTGTATGAGGCGTTTCATGTGAAGGATCTGCGGCTAGGGGCTGGCACCAAGTGTTTTTTACCGAACTGTTACAGGGCAAGAGTGAATGTGGTGAGGGTGCAACAGCTGATGACGGTAGATTGATGGGACTATCTGCGCACCAGAGCCATAGGGTTGGAAGGCGGGAAACGGACAAACCCTAGGTTCGGTGATTTGTTTTTTTTTGTGTGCTTTCCCCTTTTCCTGTTTTTCTTTTTATCCGTCCTGTTTGTTTACGCACCATGAGGTGCTCGCCCCCTACACACACATGCCCGGTCCTGCACCTATGGGCATGGCCACACCACTCTCGAATGTGAAAAAAACAAAAATGTGGCGGGTGCATCTGGCTATGTTCTAGGGGCATGTTCATTCTCATTTTGCACATTTCGAGAGTGGTGTGACCATGCCCTATGTGTCGTTCCCAGAGCCATTTGGTCAGCCGTGACAGTCTCTCTCTCTCTCTCTCTCTCTCTCTCTCTCTCTCTCTCTCTCTCTCTCTCTCTCTCTCTCTCTCT
>BFEA01000579.1:778757-799738 GCA_003427395.1 Chara braunii
AGAGAGAGAGAGAGAGAGAGAGAGAGAGAGAGAGAGAGAGAGAGAGAGAGAGAGAGAGAGAGGTCAAGTAGGTTTCCTCAATTCTCTCCTCCTATGCTAGTCCTGGAAATGAGACGACTTGTCCTCTGGCTGCAGGTATTTTTTCTTCTTTAAGGAAAAAACTTTAAGAAAGAAGTCATATACAGGGATAAGTAACCTCTGCGGGGGTTGCAAAAGTCACAAAGGTCGAGACGGAAACAGGAAATCTGAATTGTTCTGGCTGGCTCATGGATGTACCCGTGCTGGACGGACGTCGAACGTAAAATGGCTGCTGTCCTGCCCTCCCAGATATGCCACAAATGTTGTCTCCGCTCGTAGGAGTTCCTTCATCCTCAGGATCTGGGGAGAAACAAAAAGACAACCCTCTGTAAGAAATGGCTGATGCACTGAGAGACAGATGGATGAAAACGAGCACAGAAAAGGCAAGTATTGTAGTAGCCGATACAGCCTAGTAGTAAGGGTAATACATGCAGTACTATTAGAATTGACAGTGCTGGCAGCCTGATAGTGATAGCAGAGCTGCTGGGAGAGGCGGCGGTAATCATATTGGAAAGTAATGGCAGTGGCAGTGAAAGGAGCAGCTGTAGCAGTAGTTGCAGAGGTGGGAGTGGATAGTACTAGTCGTAGTAGTGGTGGTAGTGAGAGTAATGGTACTGATCCTGGTGATAGCAGCAGTAGTAGTTGGGGTCAGTGGCCGTGGGTGGTCCAGGTAGCAGTCAGTAGTAGCAGCTGCAGTATAGTAGTTTTAGCTGTGGTATCATGGTACTAGTGATAGTCGTCAGGGCCGTGGAAATAGTACTATTGTCTTCACCTGAACACAATGCACCCTGCTCATCGGTGTATACAGACTATCAGTATCTTACCGGTGCGCGATACAATTACAATGAGGGTGCACTGTCTTGGGGAAAGACAGTAGGATTGGTTGTAATAGCAGAACTGGTGGTGGTAGTACTGATGGTACTAGTGACCATGGTAGTATTACGAATAGTGATGCTGATGGCGATGGTAATGGTGATGATGATGGTAATGGTGATCATGATGGTGAAGCGGAAGTTGTAGCGGTAGTGATAGCAGTGTTGTCCCTGGTAGCAGTAGTACATCCGAGTGATGGTATGCTGATAGCAGTAGCAGTGATTGTATTGGAATTAATAACAGCCGTTGTAGCAACAGTGTGGAAGGAACAGCAGAGCAGGAAGAAGAGAAAATGTTAGAGAGGGGGCGGGGGGGGGGAAGCAAGAGAGCATGTTTTTCCTAGTTGTCCTCATTTTCCCCCTCATCTTCCCCCTCTCCCACCTCCATTGTTATCATGTCATTGTGTGATATCACTTTGATCATTGACACAGTGCACCGTTGTGGTGCAGTCATACACTCTGCTTTGCTTTGGAGGAGAGCAGTGCACACGATTGATGGTTTGAGGTTTTCATCAGTGACGTGTAGGAAGAGGCAGCGGCAACTGACTGGAACAGGATGGGAAGCGGAAGGAGGAGGAGGAGGAGGAGGAGGAGGAGGAGGAGGAGCAAAGGATTACCACAAGGACGACCAGCATGAAAGTCCCTCTAGTCTCCTCCTCCTCCCCCTCCACCACTTCTTGAAAGTGTCTCCAAGCACATGGCAATTTGGAACCTTGTGCTCGTATGATTCATGCCCCCAGGCACTTTTATCTGAGAACTGTGTTGTGTGTAGAGGAATAGTGTGGTATTATTTTCTAGTACCAGAGCTTCCTCAGGGCATACTCATAGTAGGACATGTCAAACTGCATTTGGAAACAATTGCAGGCAGTGCAGGAAAAATACTAATGTGAGCATGCCCTCAGTCACGAGCAACCCTTGCCATTAGGAGTGAGAGAGAAAGTAAAGCTTCTTTTGGACTCTCGGCAATGTCCCAACCATTTTCATTCCTGTCCGCATTCGGACACAGACGCCGCACACCAAGGTCCCTTCATAAGCCCATAATACCTCATATGAAGATTGTATTCATTATCGTTTATTAGCATCATCGTAATGCACAATATCCTCATCGTTATTGGTAATGTAACTGTGGTCGTTATCAATAATACCATCCTTGTAATTATTTTGGTTACATTATTGTTATGACCATTTGCTCCTGCTATCATTATTCATGATGATTATTGGCAAAACTTGACAGTAATTATCGAAGCTGCCCTCTCCTCCCCCTTCCCCATCTCTCTCCTGAATCTACCACTACTGCGTTGTGGTTGCAGCATGCACAAATGAGCAGACTGCTGGACAAAGAGAAGGCTGGACATATAGATAAGGTATGGATGGATGAGAGGTGGAGGGAGACAGATGGGTGTATCACTGTTACAGTACAGTCGCAGGATGAACAGATCAGCAGACAGATAAGTCAATAGGAGACTGGACATACACAGGAGCGAGGATGGAAAAAGGATGGGTGGCTGGAAAGATAGACATAGGAATGGGTTATGGATGGATGGACGAACGAACCGGAAGAGATTGGTGGGCGGGCAGGCAAGTCCGCAGGTAAGTGGGAAAACAAACAGGCAGGAGGTGGGCAGGTAGATATGGACAGATGGGCATACAGAGGGATGGGCAAACGGAAGGATGGAACGACGGACGGAGGCATGTAGAGGTAGGTGAGGGCACTGAGGGGTAGGTGGATGGATGGATAGATGGATAGATGGATAGATGGATAGATGGATGAAATGGCTGAATGGATGATAAATGGATGCACGCAAGAGTAACAAATGCAATACTAGGAGGAGGAATGGATAGACACAAGGTGACTGTGCTGAAAAGTGGGTAAATGCATGCACTGGTAATGAATAACCTGGCTGATTAACCTGACAAAGGTAGGAAGGGTGGGAGTGGATAAGTCTTTCATTTGGTCAGTCACAATTATAGCTAGACAAAAATTCCAGGAAAATTGCAGCATCTTGAAACAGAAGGAGATGAGTGAGCTTACCTTTGGGTAAACCTTCACGGAATATCCCCACGCAATGGACATTGTCCAACGCCTTGCATTTCTGCGCAAAGACAGAGAAGACAAGCGCGGACTTAATACTTACTCTTGAACGAAAGGGAGGGAGTGACGTAATAGCGATGCTAATATCATGCTATGTAAATTAACAAAGGCAATGGCATAACATTTGCAAGGAACCTACAATCTGAGTACGTCGGCACTGCAGCGTCCAGGGGTCCAAGGAGGGATCCGGTACTTGGCCAATCTGGCCCTGTGTAGAACAGTAGCTTAGGGTCCGGTAGGGAAAAGGGTTGAGTGCAGGCTAGTCCGCTTAGCCTCAGGTGATTAGGCCCCTGTCATGTTGAAGGGGTCCAGTCCAGTTCAGTCATGTTCAGTTCAGTTCATTCCAGTCCACCGTAAGTCAGTGACCACTGGTCCCACGAAGGTAAGGGAACATTATGGAAACGTCTTACGGCGAGAGATCCAAGCCAGCAGGCTATGGGGTCTACCGCCGGGTCTACAAGTCCGAAGTCCGGGAAGCTGAACTGACACACATACAGAAGTGCAGCAAGAGTGGCCATCAACATTCAGTTCTATCCGTGCTTGCTGTGGAAGCACGTGCTGCGCTGAAGTGCGACCAAGTGATGGGTGAGACGAACAAAGAGAGGCTGAGAGTTGTAATAGTCTATAGGCGCTGGGTACCATAGCCGCCCAGACAGTTGTACACAAACCTCTGCGGAGTCCTAGGCACGAGGAGATAGTAGTTGTCAATGGGAGAAGAGGGGTTGGGGAAGATGTTTGCAAGATAACTCCAATTTCCATATATCCTGTAGTTGGTTTCAATCTCTCCTTGAGCTTGGCTTTGTGTGTGTGCAACTTGGACTAAGATTTGCGACATTGTTTGATACACAACACTTGGACTCATTTCAATTTGGTATCAGATAATCGGAGTGAGCTCTCATCGCCTCCTCCGCATGGGGGAAGCTGGTCCGCGCGTTGAGGTGAAGCGTTGACTGATGTTGAGGTGGTGTGCTGGGAAGGGACAAAATTATGGGGCACTTGTGGAAGTGAGTTGAGGTGCTGGGTAGTTCTCGCTGGCGATTTAGAGTGCGATATGGAGCAGCTTGTTGATGATTTCGTGGAGGATCAGCGGCAATATCCTGAAGGGAACTGCCTCGGTAACCCTAGCCTTGCACGTTGCTTGTGGTTTCTTTTCTTTTTTTTTTTTTTACCTTTTTTAAAAAAAAAGGCAGGCTGTCTTCTCCTCATCGGGGGACAACTGCCTTTACTATTTTCTTCTCTCATTGTCATTTTACCTCACACTACCTTATATAGAGTATAGGCCAAGCAGGGAATCCTAAGTTATGGGTCTAACGTGCAGCACCTACTTTCCAGGACGACCTCTACTTTGTGCGGGGAGTAGTACCCTAGTTCCTACCACCTGGCACCGGCTGGAAAGTGCCTAAGTCACTTCCACAACCAGCCAGGAGGCCCAAGCCAACCGTCTCCGCTGGTGAACCCGAAGCATACCCCAGGAGGCCGCGGTTAATCGAAAGGATGGCGTAGGGTCTCAAACCCACGACCTCCTAAGTGCCACTTACGTGCTCAAACCAACTGAGATGGCCCGCTTGGGCTTTGCTTGTGGTTTGTGTCTTCTGATGTTGCAAAAAATTCTTCTCTTCTTATTAGTGATCGCAGGGCCACGAGTCAGTCTGTCTTTTGTTCCCCCAATCTGTTGATCACTAGGTCGAAGTCGGGTAGTTGGTAAACGGTCTTGCTGATTGGCCACATCGCCCTTCTGTGATGGTAAATAATTCCGGACTTGCACTTGGCCTCCAGATTCTTCCTGTCGTGTAAGGAGTCCTTCTGCTTGGCCACATCGTCCTGCTGCGATGTTAAACGGATCGGCAATTGAACAAATTGACATCCCATAAATCCCTCCCACCTCATACCTGTTGCCTCTCTCGTCAACGATGACTTGACAGTCCTACTTAAAGCCACGACACCAAGGGTGGAGGTCCTGGCTGAAACAATCCACCAGTTCACCGTAGTCGCGGATATGGAAGTCAATTGGGGTGTTAGGACCTGCCAAACACGGACTGAGACACACAGCTGATTTCTGAGTTTTGCCAATGGAATGTATGCCTTGCTGAGTTTCCCACTTGTTGCTGAGTCACATAAGTCCAAGTGTGTGTGTACTTGCTGGTCTGCGTGCCTGTCTGAGTGCTCGTCGGTTTGAGTGTGTATGTGACCCACAAGGGTACTTGTTCGTGCGGAAGGCCCAAAGGGCTGGTACTTGTGGCCGTGGCATTGGGGGTTGCAGCGGGGAAAACACTCAAGTGGTGGGGAAAGAGGCCCGCGACACTTGGAGCAGCGAAAAAACACTCGAGTAACAGGTAGGCCGGTACCACACCAGGATGAGGTATATGTGCCAGGTACTCGAGGCTGAGCAGAAGAAGACGAAGTTGGCATTTTTAGAGGCCTAGTTGTAGGGTAGGTCTAGGTGGGTACCAGTCCAACCAGTCTGAGTCTATGGTCTGTGCGGGCAATATCAGAGTCTGCAATGATGTTTCCCTCCGAATGGGAGGAGGTACCAGTTGCTTGGAGGCCGAGCGGCCTAGGAAGTCGCTCGCCAAGAGGAAAGCAGGCCGCAATATCTCCAGGACGAGCGAAGTGCTCCTCCTGATTGTCCGTGTGCAAGTTTGGCGACACACTGGTTGGAGCGCTGGCTGGAGCAGCACTAGCATCAGAGCAGCGCTGCTAGGGAAGGAGCAAGGACAGGATGAGGAGGAAGATAAGGACTAGGAAGGGGGAGAGCCAGAGGTACTTACCTGGCTATGGTGGATGCCATCTTCATCACCTTGGTGGACGCTGCATTTGGAAGGCCCCAGTGGGGTAGAGCTGCACCAAGAAGCTTTGAGGCGGAGTCAGGCATGGTGGCCTGAACAAGAGCAGCCATAGCTGCTTTGTGTGTTGTCCTTTGCACAGCAGAGCAATGCCCTGGTAGTCCGCCATAGCCTCGGCCTTGGAGGAAGGAGGAGGAAGGGTGGCCATGGCTATGGTGGACCTCATGTGATACCTGCAGTTGAAGAGGGATTCAAACATTGATTCCGGTTCAGCCATTCAACATTATTATTATTTTTATTTCTTGTTTTTGAGGGAGAGGAGTAATCCGTTTTGGTTCTTGTGAGCCTTGTACATGCAATTGAGATTAGAATAGGCGTTGGAGTTTCCATGGGGAGAGAGGGTGGTTTTTTCCCTCCTTTCCCCTCTTCCTGTGGAAATAGTAGGCGCTGAAACGTGTATATGGTTTTCTCAATCTTCTGATTTCCTGATTTTCAATATGTTCTTGATTGGGATGCTGGACCTGGTGCCCAGCACGTGCTCCTCCCCACGAATAGACTGGAGCATGTCCTTTTTAAAAAAGACAGGTGAGTGGGAGAAGTAGATGGTGGGATATCAGGTGTCCTACTTGTGAGGGGGCTAGCTCGTAGGGTGGAAACAGGGTACAGAAGCAGTGGAGATGGTGGCTCTGCTCCAGTAAGTCTTGTCGGAGTGAGATAAAGAGGATTGTTGGGGGGGTTCTGAGTTGTTTGTTCTTAGCCGAAGCCAGGTTGTGGCCCTGGTATCTCAAAAAAAGGAGGGAAGGGGGGGGGAGCTAAACTGGAGGATGGAAGGTAGTAAGGGGGCTCTCAACAGAGGAAGGTTGTTTGTTAAGGTAAGTAGGTTAGAAGGACGATACTAGGACGACACAGGCCAGTGCTGGAGCTTTTGCTATGTGACCTAGGGGGAGCTTGAGGCCTGTGGAGTTATGACGAGGGTGGAAGGCATAACCAGACCGTTCGACGTAGCCGGCGCCGGGGTATTAACCCTATAACCTGTGTTAGGGGCTTGCCACTAAGGAAAATGTCGAGGGAGGAAGGCACTTCCTGTCCGTCAGAACTAGGTTGGTCAGTACTAGGGAAGGTTGTGGTGCCCTGTTACCCTAGCAAAAGGGGGTATGAGATCAAGTGAGTTCTGCTACGAGGACTGAAAGCCTGGACCGACGTTTCGTCTGTTGAGAGGGGGAGTTGTGGATAGTAGGCAGTTTCAGTTTTGACCCCCCGCTCTCATATTTTTCCAAGCCTTATCAGACTTTTTCTGAATTTTAGCCTATTTCATGAGGTAAGTCTTCAGAATGCCTTAGGATTCTGGGCACTTCTTGCAGCTCATTTTAGGCTTTTTTAATGCTGCTATATTCATGGATCTGCGGTTTTTCGATGCCAGAACGACGCTGGCCGGAGCTGGGGGGTTGCCCTGTAACCTGTTGATAGCAGGAGCGTGAGGCCTGGTAGAGAGATCTGGGTATGCCTTGGGCCGGGCATTCCGAGGGAAAACCAAGGGTTGTTGTCGGTACAACACTGGCCGGAGCTGGGGTGAGTTGTGTTGCCCTGTAACCTAGCAGGATGGGGGCATGAGGCCTGGAAAAGCTCGGCAGGGAATAAGACAGTGTTAGAGAATTTTAGAATGTTTTGTTGGGGATTCCAGGGGTTCTGAGCATTTAAAGGGCTTCTGTGGCTTCCGTTTTGACTTAGTAAGTGCTGCTTGAGTAGCCTAGCAATAGGTTAGCACTTATCCATGTTTTTCCTAAATTTTCCAGAACCTTTTTCATAGTTCTCAAATTGTTTTTAGCCGAAGCCAGGTAATGGCCCTGGTATTTCAAATAGTTTGTATAATCCTATATGGGATGCTGGGCCCGGTTCCCAGCACGTGTTGCTCCCCACGAATAGACTGGAGCATTTGTCCCAAAAAAAAAAAAAAAAAAAAAAAAAAGACGGGAGGAGATAAGGAGGAGGAGAGTGGTTGCCGAAGGAGAAAGGGATTATCATTGGT
The DNA here is from genome assembly GCA_003427395.1 of Chara braunii. Lineage (NCBI taxonomy): Eukaryota > Viridiplantae > Streptophyta > Charophyceae > Charales > Characeae > Chara > Chara braunii. The sequence continues at coordinate 786,609 of BFEA01000579.1, forward strand.
CTTTGCTAGTGTACATCATCTTCTTCTTCTTCTTCTTCTTTCCCCGTTTCTCCTCTCAAGTTCAGTCATTTCTTTTTGCAATTGGACGGCATTGTACTTTCTTATGAATGTGTACTTCGAAATTGGCCAGGATCATAACAGGGATATGAAGATGGAAGGATGGTGGCTTCACCCGACAGCACAGCCCCTCCGGACCGCTCGCTGGTCAACTGGAAGCCTAGGGAAGAAGCAATAAAGGTGTTGCGAATAAGATTAACAGGCCGGGGACCACCAAAGGACCATGGGACGCTACTGCTGTACACAAGTATGGCGAAATGCTAAGGGTTGCACACATCACCGATAGGCACGTCGTTAGCAATAAACAATGCAATACTGTCAACGATGTGGTACAAGGTGGCATTCTAGCCGATACCTGAAAACCAGATCTCTAAGTTAAAGGGTGCACTACCAGCCTTATTGTGGAAGAACGATCATGAAGACACTAAAAGCCGTACGCTGGAACTACATGGCCCAGCGAAAGAGAACAGGGGACTGAGAATAGTTGACCCGGCAGACGAAATCAAAGCTATAGTCTTCAAATCATTCCAAGGCTTAAAGTCAGCTGATGGCATGTAGTCTTCAAATCATTCCAAGCTCTAGTCAGCTTCAAATCATTCCAAGCTGTAGTCAGCTTCAAATCATTCCAAGCTGTAGTCAGCTTCAAATCATTCCAAGCTGTAGTCTTCAAATCATTCCAAGCTGTAGTCTTGGAAGACTACAGCTTGGAATGATTTTAAGCTGACTACAGCCCGATGGCATGAGGTGTGGACTGTGTGGAGGCAGCCTATTTTTTTGGTGACCCCAGATCTGTGACGAGGAAGGTTGACCGCTGTCACTAACAACAACTGACATTGATTGTCATAGGTGAAGAAAATAGTTTTTGCCATAAGGGACCTGCAGGACAAACAAGGCCGGAACTGGAAATCCCCAGGCCGGATCAAAATGTAACGAACGTCAAAGCCAAAACAAAACTCATAAGGGAGGCCATACCACTAAGTTGGGAAGTGGCCCTCAGGACGTGCCCTGACGTGCGAAAGGACGACTGGGTAAGAGAAGCAGCATCATGACCAGCCCCCATGATAATTTACCAGGTGCAGGAGCTGACTAATGAAGAAGCTCTGCTCTGCGCCTATGACCCAAAAAGTCAACGGCGAGATGAGCTCAACTAATAAGGAATGAACAGCTAGACACCCATCTACTAGTGGACAAACTAATGAGGATCGGAGTGGTAGAGGATGCGAAAGGGCGTCTCACAATGAAGGACAGAGGGAACAAGCCTTGGTGCCAGCAATACCAATGCTGAAAGTATCCGTTCAGACTAATCACAGAGCAGAAGAAGTTGAGAGACATGAGCTGGCCACGCAGATGCTGAGTGAGATAACAGCGGGGGGAAATGAAAGAATTATTCAGCAATTCAGTGAAATGAATGGAATAAATGATATCAGGGAAAGCCTGAACAAAGACATAATAAATAAATAACCAACAGATAAAAGAAAATCAGAAGGTCTCTCTGCATCATTACCACATTTGTTGACGACAACATCCACCAGAAAAGCTGTTGGAAAAAGAAAGAAGATTACGACAAAGCTCCCCTAAGCAGATAAGGACAGAGAAGAGAGCGTGCGGGCGCAAAGAGAGGGAGAGAGAGAGATCATCATTACGGCAGGCGACACAGCCCAACAAAAAAGCAAAGCAGTGCATAAATGAGGGGGAGGAGGAGGAGCAGGAAGAGACGCATGGAAGAAAGGGAAGTGAGAAAGATCGAGATGGGGTGAGAAAGTTTGAATCGAGAAAGGTCGGGATGCCACATGAGGAGATGAGATGGACCGAAGCGATCGGGCAATTTAGAACGTAAAGATCGATCGACAGTTCACGTGCGCGTGCGCATGTGTGTGTGTGAGAGAGAGAGAGAGAGAGAGAGAGAGAGAGAGAGAGAGAGAGAGAGAGAGAGAGAGAGAGAGACCTCTGTCCTCCGTTGTGGCATGCTCGTCACGGCAGACCCGGAATCAGAAAATGCCTCAAACAGGGCCTCTCTCCACTACTCACCAAATGTGCAAAGCGAGAACGAATCTTTCTCTATAACATCGAAAGATACCCGCCATATTTTATTTTATTTTATTTTACTAACCGCTAGTACCTCCGAGCCTGTTTTTGCCGATCCTGAATTTCACTGCGCACGAAAATTTGTCGAGCCTGGGTGCCATTGTGTTTTCTTTTCTGTTACTCTTCCGAAATGAAAAACAAAAAGAAAAGAAAGACGAAAAAAAAAAAAAAAAAGCAACAACCCTGGGGACATGAAAGCAGCTGGATGCAGAATCTGGGGCACGTGAGAATATTGCCCTGCTACGAGAAAAAAATAAATTGTACTCTTTGGACATGAAAGCGGCTGGATACAGAATCTGGGCACATGTGAGGGTATGCCCTCCCAACGGACATTACTTCAGGCACTGTATTCACACCAGCAGTAAAAATAAAATCAACTCCTTGGACATGAAAGCATCTGGATACCGAATATGGAGTACAAGGGAGACTGTGCCCTAAGTTGCAGAGGTGGCACTGTATTCACAGCAGCAGTAAAACTAAGAATCAACTCCTTGGACGTAATCCCGGATAACTCCGGGTTGAATTGTGAGGTCCCCGGCCTCAGTTCGTTCGTGTTGCTAATAAATGCAAGAGACGGTTAAAAAAAAAAACAAAACAAGAAAAAAAAAAGAAGAAGCATCTGGATACCTAATATGGAGTACAAGTGAGACTGTGCCCTCAATTGCAGAGGTGTCAGCTCTCCCTGGAATCCACCCTGCCTACCGAAAGAGAATGAAAAGAACACAAAAACAAAGACAAAAAAAAAAAAGCAATTAAGAAGAAGAAGTAAAATTGTTACCACGGTGCGCAGGCAGCGGGGGATCGCACGGGTGTAGCTGTCGTTAAGCTATGCTCAGCCAGAGCTTGCTGTTGGGTATGGCGGAGCGGTGGGGTGATAGAGCGTGAGGGCGCCGAGGTGGAGGCCGCTTCGAGGGGGCACTACCATGCACCTGCCATAGCCAGTCTTGGTCAATGCTTGTTGGTTATCCTGGATTGACCGTGAGAGGAAGGCAGAGATGTGGGGACGGTTAACGGGCAGGATCTGCGCACCGTACATATCAGAATTATGACCCAATCAGGGGCTTCGCCCGCTGATTGCAGATACGTAATCTTCAGTATCGAACCTTAGCATCGACTTTTGGGCGCTGTGCCTAGGCTGGGGACAACAGATCAATCGATTATGCTCCTCCCCTGCTATCGGCGTGATGGTGCTGCTGAATGAGATGGTTTGGGCTAGGTCTTGAGTCGCTGAGCCAGAGACGACGGATGAGAGTGCACCGGTAAACGTCGACTTCCGGGAGAGAGACGATGGACCACACACTGTGATTGGTATCGCCTATAACGCTGACAAATGCTCGGCCGGGGCTTCAGCTATGACCAGGGTTGTCCACTGTTGCCTTTACTCCTGCTTTGGACGTGGTGTTGCTCAGGATCTCCTGATCTTGGGGTTTCGACGACTTTACGATTGTGATATGTGTGACTGTGGTAGCGAGGCTTTAGATAGTTGTGATATAATCCACGATTTTGAAGTTGATTGGACTAGTGATCGTGGTTAGAACTGCTGTCTAGTGGCAATCAGGGTTTGGGCAACTTTTCATAATTAGTAATTACAGTTTGCGATCATCTATTGGTTTGAGCAACTTTTGATGATTTCATTGCTTATTGCGCTTAGCAGTTATAGCTTCGAATTGTTTTTGCGGTGTAGATTCGAAATTTCGGTTTATAGCTGTCCAGTGGTGCTTTTTTACGGTTTATTTGGTTATTGTGCTTAGTAGTTATGGATTCGAATCTTTTGCCTCAGGGCTGAATAGGAGAGTAATTAGGGTAAGAGAGATACCAAGTTTAGCAGTGTATGTCTCCCATCGGTTGGCAGTAGTGGTTACGGTTCTAGCATTATTGTTTGCGGTAATTAGTACTGCCTAGGGTTTGTGTAATTCCGAGTAATTTTGTGTTTTGTGCGGTTTTTTGATGACGGGTGAATAGTCAACAGCGTTTGAGTAATAGATAGGGTTTGAATTCGACTTTTCTTTGTATTTAGGTAACGACCTTTTTGTTGCTTTGGTTCTTTTTAGCAACTTGGGATTGATAGTACGGGGGGGGCCGGGGTCTCGGTAGCTAGATGGCTGGGGTCGGGGATAGGGTTGGCCGAAGTGCCTTTCTTAGCCTATGATGGCTTCAGATCTATGTGAGGGACACCGGGCCCGTTTCCCGGTTTTTATAATGAAGTTGCTTTAAAAAAAAAAAAAAAGGAGAAAGTAGGCAAAAAAAGAAAAAAAAAAAAAAGAAAAAAAAGAAATGAAAGCAGCTACATTTCTGGGTAGATGTGTTCCAAACAGTATCACTGTAAGCAAACCTCCTTCACAGCCTTCCCCGAATTCCTCTCTTTGGACTCTGCCACTTTTTTTTTTTTACTTTTTTTTTTCTCTTGCAATCGGCCCAGTAGGCCCAAATCTAAAGGCTTGCCAACCCTCCACGGGACTCCCGAAAACTTCGGGATTTTGGGAAAACTGCTGGTTTTCCCAAATTTCTTTTGCCTGGCGGAAGTACTTTTAAATTTTAAAGCTGCCCTCTCCTCATCGGGGGACAGTCATATATTTTTCTCTCACCTCACATATTTTTAACTGGCGTTCTGCCATGTCGTGGAACATATCTTTCTTTAACTACCTACCTGACACTACTCGTAAGCATAGCTACTATCCGGACACCCGGACAGGGATCCGGACTGTCCGGAGTCCGGTCCAGGTTTCTGGATCGCAGTCCGGATGGTGGGAAAATGGGCGGTAGGCCATTTTTTTTGGGGCGGCCCAGGTCACTTTCTTCCATTCAGGGCCGCCATTGGGTCTCGCTGCACTACTCTACTTTGCGAAAATTCAGAGAGTTATGCATCGCTGCACTAACTCTACTTTAGAACCCCAAAAGAATTTCGGAGAGCTGTCAGAAACCACAAAAGAATTGTACTCTCCGACGCCGGAGAGTGCCCAGCCTGCAAAATCCGTTACGCGGATAGACCTTCGAAGGAACCACCATTTTGCTCCAAATCTGGAGAGTGAAACTTGAGTCTGGACAGACAAACGGGGACTTTGAGCTGTCGTTTTGTACCCTCGATAGTTGTAGAGTCTGCGTTTGTAGAGTTAGCGCAGCGATGACCCAAAATCTGGGAAATCGGAGAGTCTGACAAACTCTCCGCTTACTCTCCGATTTCCCGGAGAGTGGAGAGTGGAGAGTAGTGCAGCGAGACCCAATACTGGGTGTTTTTTTAAGTGTCATGTGTGGCATCCAGACAGGGCCGGACAGAGGCCTTAAGTTTTCTTTTCCCGCCCGTATCATTTTGGTATGTTGTCCTTGGCATAAGGCGCGTATCTTTCCGGTATTTCGTCATTTGCATAAAGCTGTTACTGTGCAGTATCAGACGCGCCTGTATCTTCCTGGGATAGCACGCCTAGTACATTCCCCTCCAAAACAAAGAACTTCTAATAAAAAAAACGAAAAAAGAAGATCCCCAAACAAACAAAAAAAACAGCACCCGTCAGAACGCGGGTGCCTGCAAGGGGGCTTTGGGCTTCGCTCCACTACTCACCAAATGTGCAAAATGAGGATGAGTCTTCCACTAGAACAAGGAAAGATACACCACCATATCTTTTGTCTTTTGCATGTGGTGAGTATGCCACCCTCCAAGGGAAACCCAGATCTTTTTTTCCCCCCCTTGTTTTTGGCAAGGGCTTGACTGTGTCCTTTGAATGTGCATGAACTTTTCTAGGACTGGACCCTTCCTACATTCGAGCCAAAGACAAAAAAGAAATGAATATACCATTTTCAGATAGAGGGACAACTGTCCCGAGTTTCCTTCTGCCCGCCACTTGGAGGGTTATACGAGTGCTCTTTTCTTCCTTTTTCTTTTAATATTTTGAAGAAATTTTGGACCATTTCTCAGTCTATGCGTGTCGTCCTTGCGGAGGGGCCATGCTACAGGTGCCCATTCTTTACTACATGGCCGTTGGCAAAAAGCCAACGGCATACCAACGGGGCCAGCCCACTTTGGTACACCCATGACTGTTGAAATACAACCCAAGTTCGAAACCAGCTGCAAAAAATGACCAGAATAAAATAATTCTGAATCACCTGAGGCCACTCAGTTCAATCATTTAACGATGATATCTCCTGGGCGTTGCCCTTTGAGAAAAAAAAAGCCCAACGGCATAATTCAACCCCTTGCTATTCCCACAAACTGTTGAGATGCAGACCTGAGATCAAGCATTCCCCCCACAGTTTGTTTGTTTGTTCTTTTTCCTTCTTCCTCCTCTTCTTCTTTTTCCTTCTTCTTTTTCCTTCTTCTTCTTCTTCTTCTGGAAAATATAGTGGTTCTGGACAGGCATCCGCACAGGGGTTCCGGACGAGTCCGGATATTCCGCAATATTCCAGTTTTCCAGAAGTCCGGATGGTGCCAGGGAGTCCGGAATCCGGATTCGGTCCGGCGTAGCTATGCTTGTAAGGCTATACAGGGGACCCCTGCAAGCATAGCTTTCTACCTCTCTTCAGTGAAGGGAGCTAACGTCTCTCGGTGGAGAGAGGTAACGGCATGTTTGCCCCTTTGCCCCTAGTGTTTAGGGTACAGGGTTGGGGCCGCCAGTGGGGGCCTGACAAACACAAGGACCGAGCATTTGCCTGTAACTGTGCCTCACTTTTCATCTCCCCCCACCCCCATCGAGTAACAGCAGTGTCTAAAGCCAACACTCTCCCACACACCACATGCAACCCACTCACAGGCGCGCTCACACCCCTGTTGGCTAAAGACCTTTTAAAATGAGCCACGTACTCGTCAAGTTCCACCTCACATACATCAATGAGCATTAACATGAGAGTTCACAAGTGAGTGGCCAAACCGAGATACAATCAACACATGAAGATGTCTTCACAATCTCCGAAATTATTATCAAAATACAAGAAGGTTCGTCTCCAGCGGCTCTGCCGCACACACACACACAATGGGTCTCAACCAGATAGCGGCTATGGCTTCTCCCTTCTCTCTCTCTTAGTCTTGCTTCTCTCTCTCTCTCTCTCTCTCTCTCTCTCTCTCTCTCTCTCTCTCTCTCTCACCCCCCCCCCCCCCCCCCCCCCCCCCCTCCCCCCCCCCCCCCCCCCCCCCCCCCCCCCCTTAGATTGTCACCCTGGATACACCCATGCAGGCAAGCTTACACCTTAGCGGCTATGGCCGCCCTCCTACACTACCCTTAACCTAGGTATGGAGTAACTCGCGAGCGCCGTCTTCTTCTTCAGGCGCGCAGTGCCCAAGTTGCCTTAACGCACAAGCAGCAGCAGCGCTTCCGCATCTCGCAACTTGACAAGTGATGAGCCGCTGCACTGTAGCAGCTATATAGGACTTGGCTTCTCTTGGCTTAGCCCGCTTCAGACCGGTACCGGTCGGCCGCGGCCTGTCTGCTGCAAACATTTGGTCGGTCTGGTAGCTTCCGGACTTTCCTGCGACATGCTGCAAAATTGGTCTTGGGACTGCCAGACTGGACTGGACGCTTCCGGACTTTTCTTGCCGGGTACCGGACGGACTCCTACCGACCTACGATGCTTCGGTTCCAACACCTACCGACCTATGGCGTTTTGGCCTCAATACCCTACAGCCTACCTTACTGGACGGCCCTGGGACTTGGGACTTGTTGGGACCCTGGGACCGGGACTGGTTGTCTGCAGCGTGAATCCTTTCACTTTACTAACACCGGCTCGGAGGATCCAGCTGACTATCTCAGCTGGTTGGCACCAAGAGTGCCACAGGCGGTCATGGGGATTGAACCCACGACCTCCTGAATGCCACTTGCGTGCCGAACAAACTGAGCTAGGCCGCTGCCATATTTTCAGTGTTCTTTTTTCTTTTGAAAAAAGAAAGAAAAAAGAACACTACAGTATTTTCAGTGTTTTTTTTTCTTTTTTTCAGTGTTTTGAAATGCCTCTGGTAACTAGTGGAGCAAATCCCGTGGCCTAGCTCAATTTGTTAGGCATGCAAGTGGCATTCAGGAGGTCGTGGGTTCAATCCCCATGGCCGCCTGTGGCACTCTTGGTGCCAACCAACTGAGATAGTCAGCTGGATCCTCCCAGTCGGTATTAGTAAGGTCTTCAGTCAACACGGGTGTGGGTATGCATGTGAGTGGGTTGTGTGCGGTGTGTGGGAGACCGTTGGCTTTAGAGTCTAGACACTACTGTTACTCGATGGCGGTCGGGGGAAGATGAGAAGGGAGGCACAGTTACTGGCAAATTCTCGGTCCTTGTGTTAGCCGGGCCCCCACCGGCAGCCCCAACCCTGCACCCTAAACGCTAGGGCAAAGGGGCAAACATGCGGTTTCCTCTCTCCACGGAGAGAGGTAACCTCCATCCACCGAAGAGAGGAAGAAATCTATGCTTGCAGGGCTCCCGTGTATAGCCTTAGGAGTAGTGGTAGGTAGGTAGCGAAAGAAAGATATGTTCCATGACATGGCAGAACACCTGGGCAGTGCTAGTGGTGTCTGCTCTTATCAGCCCCTCTGGCACCTACTCGGGTTGTTAAAAAAAAAGAAAAAAGAACGCCAGTTAAAAATATGTAAGGTGAGCTGGGGGAATAGGAACCGGACTGATGCTCCCCAGAATGGAAAAGGAGCCAGGCCCACAAGGACCTGTTAAAAAAAAAAAAAAAAAAAAAAAAACCCCCAAAAATTTTGGGGAAAAAAAAAAATTGGGGGGGGGGGGAAAAAAAAGGGAGAAAAAAAAAAAGGGCAAAATTAGATAAAACTTTTCTTAAAAAAAAAAAAAAAAAAAAAAAAAAAAGAGCTACACTCATGGGCCGGCACAGCAGAGTTCAGTTGAGGCCCAGTTGCGGTACACTGCCTTATGCAAGCAGCAATTCTGTATGAGGAGTGCATGACTGGAAAAGGGATGTGGTCCATGTGGAGTGTTTCCAAGAAGGGCAAAACTTCAGAAAGCATCATGCAAGCACGGAGTGTTTTCCTTGTATAGATCATAGGAGAACACTGAGATCTTCATCCCAAGCGTTGCATTCTTTTTCGGTTTGCTTTCATGCTGTGTGTGTGTGTGCTTTTCAAAAACCCCAAATTTTCTCTCTCTCTCTCTCTCTCTCTCTCTCTCTCTCTCTCTCTCTCTCTCTCTCTCTCTCTCTCTNAAAAAAAAAGAGAGTAAGATGAGAGAAAAATATACGTCTGTCCCCCGATGAGGAGAAGGCAGCTTTAAAATAAAAAAAAGGAGAGAAAAAGTAGTGGGGCGAGGCCCAAGAATCAACGCCCCTATGCACTTGTATTCAAACATTCGTGGGCGGGGCCCATGCAGTGCAGCACCTAGTGGCGGACTGAAAGCACGACCAAGCCAAACATCTTGCCCCAAAAACAAAATGCTAACCTCTCCACCCTGCCGGGGATGAACCCCCAGAAAACGCACCCCCGAGAGGCCCGCACCTGTACATCGCCCTTTCCCGACAGGGCAGAGTCTCGCGTGGCCCCGTCATGCGACACCCGCTTATAAAAGTCGTGCCGAGGCCCATGCAGTGCAGTGCCTAGTGGCGGACCGGAAGCACAACCAACCCCCGCGGCTCGCCCCAAAAACAAAACGCTGACCTCTCCGCCCTGCAGGCAGGTGTCCACCCTGCCGGGAACGACCCCCCAGAGAAAATGAAACGCTCCCCCGAGAGGCCCGTGCCTTTCCCGCGCCCTTTCCCAAAGGGCAGAGTCTTGTGTGGGGCCGTCACGCGACACCCGCTTATAAAATCCGTGGCCGAGGCCCATGCAGTGCAGTGCCCAGTAGCGGACTGGAAGCACGACCAACCCATGCGGTTCACCCCAAAAACAAAACTCTAACCTCTCCACCCCGCAGGCAGGTGTCCACCCTGCAGGGGATGACCCCCCAGAAAAAAAAAGAAATGCTACCCCGAGAGGCCCGCCCCTGTCCCGTGCCCTTTCCCAACACAGGGCAGAGTCTCGAATGAGCACGTCACGCGACACCCGCTTCTGGTCACTATGAGGCCATGCTGTGCCTCTAGTGCCAGCAGCGTGTCTGGAGTGTATTTGGCTGTGACAGACCTTTCTTTGTTCCGTGGGTGTTTTGCTGGCTTGTGATGGGGTGTGAACCGACAGTATGTAGAGTTTTCCATCTGGTGTGGGTGAGTGATAGTCCACTTTCGTTTTCATCACAGGTACCTTGAGGGAAGTGGTTGGTGTCCAGCTCAGGGATCAGTTGCCGGGCAATCGTTGATGCTTAACCACAACCGGGGTTAAGGTGGATCATCACTTACAGTGTAATCAGTTAGGGGATTCTGCAGACTGTTGAGGGTTGAGCCTCCTGATGAATCGGTGACACTCCGACGAAACAGTTTGTCATTGCCCTTCGTTTGTTGTCCTCTTCTCCTACTCTGCCTACGGTTTACCGGGCAGTTCTGTTTGACGATATATATATAGAAGTATAGAAGAGGACCAAAGAGGTTAAAAAAGCGAGATCCTGACATTTCCGAACAGGAAAAGAGGTTCCACAAGCAAGACACTGACATTTCGGAGCAGGAAAAGAGGTTCAACAAGCAAGACACTGACTTTCCTGGATAGAGAGGGTACAAACTTCAGAGTAGGTGTGCTGACCTTGATTTGTCATAGCATATTGACTGCTGCAAGAATCCCAGTGGATCAGGCCGCATGGCTTGCACAAACATCTCCAAGGAGGTAATTCTGCTACTGAGATAGGGAATGACTGGCGGCACTTGAAGAACGTGGTGAAGAGAGATGAACGGCATTACCGAATGCGCTTCCAGCAGGCCAGACAAGCTATCGCCCAAGTCACATTGATGAAATCCCTTGGCATGTATAACATGCACCTGATGCAGTTGTGGTAATCATGAAAGTGCAATGAAAATGAGCGAGACTGAATGACCGAAAACCAGATTGCATCATCACATTGACAGCGAGATAATCCTGTGCTGAACAGAAAGCAGAATGCACCAAGTTACACACCATAAGAACAAAGCAATAAACTCAATCGACAATGTCAGCCCCCATCTCGCCTCCACCATAAATGTATCCAATGTCACTCTTCTATATGGTGCTCGGTGTCAGGACTACAGTCTCACAGCACCTATGCCTATCAATCTACGTGATGCAACCATGAACATTTCCGCAACAGCCCAACATACAAGAAAACGTCGCCCATGCAGACCTCCACTCAACACCAGGTACTTGTCTCTCTCCCTCTCACTCATCCCCTGTCTTGTCCCTCCACGGGCTCTACACATACACCCAGGACCACCACCGCCCCCACCGGGTTCCTACAGGAGTGGCCCGGCTATGGCCGTCCAGCTAGCTGCGCCAAGCGCACCTTCCCAGCAGCCGTGTGCGCTCTCTGGCCAGCGCCCTGCCCCGCGTTGTGCTCCCGCAGCGCTGTCGCACAAATGCCCAGCCAGCATGTGCTCTGGCGAGGGGCAGGCACTTTCCTTTATAGAAAGTGGCTGGCTCGGTAGCTGGTGAGGGCCTGGCCGGGTTGGCTCAACGCCTGTGTCCCAGTAGCTGCGCCCCAGGGCACTTCCAGAATGTGGCTGGTGCTCAAACTATAAAGGTCCTGGGCCTCAGCATCTGAGGCTGGAGGCATCGTCAACTATCGGGTCCAAACCGGTAGTTGAAGATGCTTGAAGGCAGCATCCAGCATGTGAGGCCCTTCTCGAACCTCACTCTTCAAGCAACCAACTCACAGGCTACGCCATGGCCTCAGCCAACCCGCGGGGCCTTTTTCCCTGCAGTGACTGTCTGGGGTCCTCGCTGCTTTCAGCCGAAAAATCCACGCCCGCCTTCAGTTAGGGCGGGCACATAGGGACTGGGAGCCACGACGAGGGGCTCTGATCCTCGCAAAAGGAAGAGGCAAAAATAAAAGACGAAATTTAGAATGAAGAAAGATGTATAGCATGGTAACCCCGGACCCGAACACCGGGCAATCCCGAACTGTGTTCCGGACCAGTGTCTGGACAGTCCGGACGATTCGGTGATCCGAACGACACCTGGACATCACCGGACCTGGACAGTCCGGACCAGTGTCAGGGCGTGCAAAATGTCCGGACCCCAAAAAAAAAAAAAAAAAAAAAAAAAACAGGAGAGGAGGGGAGGGCCTTTTGCCAGGCACTTAACTGCATTGCACTTTGTAGTTCAGGCAGCAGAGCACCTGTCTTGCAGCAAATCAACAACCACATTCAACTAGCAGACATGCAGAGTTGCAAACAGTGCAAAGCAGGCACAAGACTAAAGAAACAGAGAAAAAAAAAATGAAAAAAGTATGGTTAACTTTGAACTTTGAACTTTGAACTTCGAACTTTGAATTAAGGAATTTAAGTTCATAACTTCATATAACTTAAAAGTTTGAACTTTGCAGTTCAATTCAGAACGTCAGTCTTCAGACTGGCAGCACTGTCAGTGCTCTCTCTCTCTCTCTCTCTCTCTCTCTCTCTCTCTCGCTCTCTCTATCTCTCTCTCTCTCTCTCTCTCTCTCTCTCTCTCTCTCTCTCTCTTCTCTCTCTCTCTCTCTATTCTCTCTCTCTAATAAAGAGAGAAAGAGAGAGAGAGAGAGAGAAAAAGTTAACAACAGTCGTATTTTTCATCACCACTTCAGGACACCCTTCACCACGGCCTGCCTAAACAGGTGGTTTTCAGGGTCTTCGGACCTTTCACCACTTCAGGACCATTCAGGTATGAAAATCCTGAATGGTCCTGAAGCGGTGAAAGCTCCGAAGGGCATGAAAACCACCTGTTTAGGCAGGCTGCATCCTCACGTGGTGAAGGGTGGTTTTCATGGTCTTCGAACCTTTCACCATTTCAGGACCATTCAGGATTTTCAGACTGCCAAAAACTCTTACTTGACCGCTTCAGAACACCCTTTACCACTTTAAGATGCAGCCTGCCTAAACAGGTGGTTTTCAGGGTCTTCGGACCTTTCACCACTTCAAGACCATTCAGGATTTTCAGACTGCCCAAAACTCTCACTTCATAATTTTCATT
>BFEA01000579.1:820827-840627 GCA_003427395.1 Chara braunii
GAGAGAGAGAGAGAGAGAGAGAGAGAGAGAGAGAGAGAGAGAGAGAGAGAGAGAGAGAGAGAGAGAGAGAGAGAGTGTCGAGCTCAGGGCTCCACGACACGACGCAGGGTGCTTCACGACATGGCGTACACGTTAGAGGGGCGAAGTAAAACTGCACGCGACATCGGCGAAAGTTGGCCTAGGCACTTCACATGGACGCTTTGGTACAGCCTGGGGCACCCACAGCAGTAAAAACGCGCGGCACTCTACGGCGCTAAGATGTGGGCCTTCGGTCCGGTAGCACCCAATGGCCTGGATCTCCACGTGGTCTTAAGATCTTAAGACCGCGTGGAGATCCAGGCAGTTGGGTTCTGCCGGACTGACGGCCCAGATCCTAGATTTGTTACATCGTTCCGCAGATCTGGGCCGTGGGCCGGTAGGACCGACGACCCAGATCGACGATTTGTTACATACTGCGGGATTAGCAATTTCTATAGTGTAGGGAAGACCTTCATCAAAGAATTACAAGCAAGAGAAAAAGTGTTGTGTGCAGAAAAAACACAAACGGAAGGAACTCAAGAAGACGAACAGAAAGGAGCTCAAACAACGAGTGTCTGCTCCTCAGAGAGCAGAAGCAAACTGCTCAAACGAAAGGCAGACCAAGCCACCTCGGGACACTCAGCAAACAGCCAAACAACCAGAAAGATAAGCACGGTCAATGAATTAGGCTCGACAACGGACCAAATGGACGCAGATACTAAAGGAGTCCAAGAGGGAACAAGAAAAACACAGGATGAGAACCAAGATGACAGCAAAGGCTCAATGGAGGAAGGGGAAGGGGAAGAAGAGGAGGAAGGGACTGTGGAGGGACAGAAAGACAAAGCCAAGAACTGGTGGGAGACGATGTGGATGACAAGATGTCCCAAGACTCGAAGGGAGAAAACACAGACCTGCAAGGCGAGCAACTAGAAAAGGGTGAAGAGGGAGGAAAAGAGGACTCGCTGAAATGGTTGAACAACTATGTCAGAAAGCCTGAAAGGGAAAGGGAAGTGGAGTCTGAAGTCTGGGTGGCCCACAAAAGGCAGCTTCTTAATCTGCAGAACCTCAACCATAACCAGGCAGGAACCATCAGTCAAATTTCAACCCAAAACCAGTTCAAAGTTTCTAGAAAAGGAGCAGGAACTGTCCATTTTTTTTTGCAGAACGCTATGGACACCGACTGGACCAATCAGGAAAGCATGCCGCAAGTATACATAACTCAGTTAAATGGCCAAAGGCATACACAAAAACAGAAAGCATCCACCCGAGCAAAAAGGCAAAAGGCACAAAAGGGAAAGAACAAAAAGACCCAATTGGACGCACACAGATGGAAGGGAGAGAGGACGAAGAGATCCAACTGAGCACAAGGGAGCGATCTGGACAGACAGAAAGAAATTCTACATGCTTAGATCACAGTCTTCAGGGATCAGAATAGGGAAACAGCCGATGACACGGTCAACATGTAAGGGTTGGCTCTTGGTCAAAACGCTGGAAGCCAAAGGGGGATGCAGGAAAAGAGTTGTACTGCCATACCGATGGAATGAGGAGCATGGAGAATGGGAGATTGCTATGATCAAATCATGGTCACTCATAGCATTGGCCAGCCAATCCAATAAGGCTCTAACGACCAACATCTCGAGGGATGCACCGGCAGCAGCTCACATCCTGGGATCAAGAGATGACTGGAGGGAGGAATGGTTAGACGACACGTAAGATATCTTGGTCAGTGACTTGAGATCCTACATGGTATCATTGGTATGCTATTCAATGGAGGCCCAACTCATGGACCACATCATTTGGAAACCATGGAAGGTGCTGCACACAATCCCCTACGGTCTCATGGGAAGAGAAATCCCCTCAGAAAGGGTTGCACTCTCAGCCTCAATAATCGAGGGACATGTAATCTTCGATGGCACGGAGGCCCACCTAAACCAGGTCTTGGAAGCAAAGGCTCGACAACTCAAAGTGCGCCTTGCTCACTACAACGAGTCACCTTTCAACTAAACCTCCAATAATCAAGTGAGAGCTTAGGTCTCATATTAAACATTCCATGGCAGCACAATACCGGTCAACGCAAGACCAAAGGGTAAACCCGACCAAGCACTATACAGTCAAACACATGGAGCCCTCGTTGTCGGTGCTGTCATGAAATGTTAATGGCCTAGCAACAATACTAACCAACACAGATAATGAGACAACCTGAACAACTATTTGAACTGGTTTACAAGGAACCCACCCAATATAGTTTGCCTACAAGAAACACACTTGACAGATTCCCCAGAACAAAAAGTAATAATCAGCAGAATTCTAGCAAAGGTAAAGTATGTTCACATAAGACTCTAGGCCCCTTTCCCGAGAGCCGGCTCAGCGGGAACAACAATCCTATGGCATCAAAACTCGAGAGCGGCCAACCTACTTCAAATAGTCGTGAGCAAACTAGACCCAATTAATGGAAGATGGATAGAGGTACACTTTCCCACAAGGAAGAATCCTTCCAATTAATAAATGCCTATGCCCCGAATAAGTTCCCTTAAAGACAGACCTTCATCCACAATATAATGGCCATGTGCGACGAGCAAAAACATTTAGTGTTAGCAGAAGACTGGAACACCACTCTAGACCCTGTTAGACACAGATTCTCATGTTCACAAAGAGACAAAGAAACCTCACTGCATGCAGAGGCCCAGACAATGCACGCCTTAATATTAGAAGGAACTTAATAGAACCGCTCATAATACTATAACCAGAGGAAAATAGACTCACCTACAGGAAAAGAAACAGAACCCAACACATTTCTATTTCGGCGAGAGACTACTTCATAGTTTCAGATTCCCTCATAGGTACGATTCACCGTGCAGGAGTAGGGAAATTACCCTATCACAGTGGCCTAGACCATAGCCCAATATTCATAGACTTTCTTTTTGACCCAGGATTACAAAAGGGTTCAGGTTTCTTCAAGATCAACAACTCTATATTAAACAAAATTTAACTCGAAGAAGAAATCGTGCCTGCATGCATAGATTCAAAGAGAGAAGAGTCAGACTTTCCGGCCTTAGTTGCCAACCTCTCTAAAGAAGCCTCCATAGCCTCTAGAAAACTACTAGACAGAAGAAACCAACGAATAAAAGAAGTAGAAGCAGCAGTCAACCTCGTGGAAAAGAATCTCAGGAACAACCCAGGAGCAACAACCTATGAGGAACTATTAACCTGAGCTAGAACAAAGTTGGCTAACTGGAATGTATGGAGGGCAAACGGGTTGAGACTAAGAGCAAGAATCAAAGAATGGGGAGAAGGAGAAAAAATGACCAAGTTCTTTGTGCAAACAATCAGATCTAGAGGAAGAAACTCAGCCATACAACAACTAAGAGGGGACGAAGGTTTGACCTCAAATCCAATGAAAATGATCTCCGTAGCAGAATTTTTCTACAAAGAACTCTACTCCTCCAAGACTGAATGGCCCAACCCCAAGTCAGTCCTACAGGCTAGAGAAAAATCCAGCAAGCATTCGGACAAGACAATCCCCTCCAACATGGTCGAAGAGCTCGACCAACCAATCACTAGCGAAGAACGGAGAAAAGCTCTAGATTCTATGAAACCTGGGAAAACACCTGGTCTAGATGACCTCTCTCAATAGTTCTAGCAGACATATGGGTCACTCTTAGGAGATGAATTTTGCAATTTTATAAGGACAACATGGGATAACGAAGGTTTGGGAATATTTCTAAGCATTGGCATAGTCACGTTACTCTACAAGAAGGGTGACCCCACAGATATCAAGAACTACACACATATTACTCTTCTAATAGCAGCATACAACATCTTGGCCAAACTTTTAGCCAATAGGACAAGGAAGATTGGCAAAAATTGTTTTCATATTATATCAAACAGTTTTATTCCTAGCAGATTCGTTCTCGATAATGTAATTACCTTAGCTAAATCGGTAAGGTACATTAAGGACGAAAAAATGAATGCAACAATTCTCTTTTCCGACTTCGAAAAAGCCTACGATCAAGTCAATGGGGACTTTCTGCAACAATGCATGAAAACAATGGGAGTAGGTCCCAATTTTAGGAAATGGGTGCAAGTCCTATATAATGACGCCTTAGGAGTTGTGAAGGTAAATGGTCATATCTCCAACACGTACAATATGTCTCGATCCGTTAGACAGGGAGACCCTTTGGCCGCACCAATCTTTCCTTTTCATTATGGGGGCCATAGCATCATTCCTAAGAAAAAACCCTTCCATTCATACGCTCACCGATCAGACAGAGGAAAACCCTCGCAGCTGCCACATTCCTCCCACAATCCTATTTGCAGATGACCTTTCAGTGCTAATAAAAAATTCTTCCCCATCCTTCCAGGCCCTGACCAGAGTTATTGGCGCATTCCAGCTAACTTCCGAAATGTGTATCAATTGGCTGAAAACAATAGGATGGTGGAAAACAACAGACAAGTTGGATTTATCATTATGTACTCCTAAAGGAATGACTTGGTCTGACCCGAACGACCCAATCAGAGTCCTAGGAATACAAATGCCAAAGTTGGGTGCAGCAGCAGAAATGGCGCCCAGTCTTCTGACAAAAATGACCAGCAAACTGAGTTCCTAGGGGAAGATACACACCTCCCTATATAGACGAGCACTGGTGTTGAGCTCGTCCATATTCTCAATGACGTGGTACGTGGCAGCCTTCTGGTCCCCGGATCATACAAAGGAAAGCCTCGGCCTATCTATGGACATGTGACCCATCCAGACAACACTTCATTACTAAAGTAGCGTGGCAATACGTGACTAAGGAAAGAAAAACAGGAAGGATTGGGGGTACTCGATCCAGCCTCTCAAATAAAAGCACTCCAGACCAAATGGATACTAAAGCTAATAAGTAGCCCAAAACTCCCGTGGAGACCCTTGGCCTTGGAGGGTCTACAACAACTGCCAGTTTACAACACACTAGAGAACATGGAGGGTACTTTCTGGGTAATGAGCAAGTCATGGACCATAAAAGGCAGGTCTCCAAACTTAGAACAGACAAGAAACGAACCAAGACTAAAATTTTGGAAAACAGTACTCGAAGCATCGAGAGAAATCTTTCCAGCCAGAGTCAGGCAACGCACCAAGGAGGCGATACTTAGACAACCTCTCTTCTGCAACCCATGGATAGTCCCCAACAGAGGAACTCCATTCACCCTCACCACAAAGGATTCAAAATGTGGCACCTGGCTAGAAAGAGGGATCTGGCAAATCAAACATATCTGGGACGATGACAAGAAGTCTTGGATGAATGTTAGACAACTCCAAAACAGGCTCAAAGGATGCCACAACTTAGCTCAAAGTCTCCAACATAATAAATGCCATACCAATAGAGTGGGTACCAGTGCTCCAAAAGGAGAGACAATGGACAACAGGCAACTGGGCCGTAATAACACACGTTACACCTTACGACCACACGCTAGCCTTTTCAAGAAGGATAGAAGGAAGAAACAACTGGTACACCTTCACTATGCACAAGTTAGAGGAACCAGGCGCGGATGCCAGTAAGGTTATCAAATATTCGACAGCGCAGGTATCAGTTAGAGAAGATCAACTTAGGAAAATCAGAGTAGTAGAAAATGACGAACTTACCCTATTCCACCCCCAAACCGCACTAGATGACCTAGAAGTAGACCCGACATGATGGGCGTGGAACGTTAAACAACGCATCTCTGGAATGAACCTCAAAATTAACCTTCTCCGCTACACAACTAGACTAGGATACACACTGAGACGTAGATCAGCAACCCCCCAACCGGTCATAGCAGAACGCTCGTGGAAGCATTTAGAAGTAGACCCGGAAAATTTAGACCAGGTACCGTGGAACTAAATAACATCTCTGCACCCCCCCAAATTCAGGAGCCTTCAATGGCTGTATATTATATCTAGCAGCCCCCCTGAACCAATGGATGAATGTTAGAAGAAGAAAGGAAGACACAAGCCCCTTAAAAGAATTGTGCTTTAATAGAGGGCCAGACAGAGAATCTTTTCCACTGCTTTCTCTCCTGCTCCACGATTAAACTGATTTGGGCTAAGATATCTAAGGTCTGGGACTCAGTCAGTTACTTCAACAGAATTCACAGTAAACCCTACTCTCATATTACTAGGTTTTACAACTCCTGAGGACTGGCCCCCTCTTCAAAATAATTTCTTCCAAATCCTTAGGAAAGCAACGCTTGGGCCATTTGAAGGAAACGATGTCAAGCAACAATAGATAAGCAACCAATGCACTTGAAGGAGGCATGGAGCCTGCTTCAACAGCAGGTTGAAACGGAATATTGGGTCTTATGGCCCAAAGTGAGAAGGAGAATGAAAGCAGACGAACTCACAGCAAAAGAACATAAAGGAAAATTATCTAGCAAAAGGCAAAATTGCACACATCAAAGGTCAAGGATTAGCTTTTACACTCTGGGAAGCCCACATGAGCTTGGCCTTGGTCAGAGAAACAAAATTATCTCCCAATCAGGGAACAACAATGTCACCACACACCTTTCGTCAAGGACAAGGAGTTTACGGGAACAGCCCACTTCAGCCATAGTTAGTCCCCACTCCCAAGAAGTATTCCACAAGCAAATATGCATCACAATGCTCACGCAAGATTCCCTAGATAACGTTTGCTGATGCCTCTGTAGGGCACGAATTCCCGAGCCAACCCCACCCTTACTCACCTGAAATAATAGGGATTAGGCCTTAAGCAAAGAGGAGTGCAAATAACAGTACACATAGTTCTAGATCACCCTACCTTACTAACAGCATAGGGTCAAAGGTTCAAGCATGCTCACACCATTAGACACTCTACGGTTTTAGGGTCTTAAGCAAGAATGAAGGTAAATAGCAGCACTGACAAAACTAGTTCTCCACATGACCCAACAACCTATCCCCGAGAAGAGCAGGCCAGGCTAAACCCTTGTAGTCAACAACAGTCATCAAGTCAGAGCCTAGAGAGGTTATGGAGACAGAGCTTCCAGAAAGCCAGACGGACAGGGCCCCAAGTAAATAAACTACTAAAAAAAGGTGGGGTAAGAAGCGCAAGGCCCCTTTGATGAGTTTAGAAATCACCAGCAGCGAATCGAAGGTTAGGTTAGAAGAGTAATCCCCAAAATAGAGTAGTCGATCAGCTCAATATCAAACCTTGAAAAACAGAAAGGGGGAGAAAGAGGGTTTCGAAGTTAGGGTTTAGGGTTTAAGGAATAGACGCCAGAAGTTATGGACATTTTCAGACATACAGAAAACTCCAAAGCAACCTCAAGGCTAGAATCCTTAAGGTTTATGTGTTCAGCAAAACCGTCGGTTAATGCGCCAAGCCAGCACCTCCAGTACCTAATGTAGATCCGACAGCCGTGTAGGTGAGAGGAGCAAGCTAGTCAATGCCTTCACAGATAAGCATCGAATCACAAACAGATGTATCAGATGTGAGTCTACCAACAGTCTTCCGGTTTTAAGTCAAGCAAGGTAACTTATGCAGGGGTGAGGGGTGGTACATTCTTCCCTAAGGAAGTAATCAATGCCATCCACTTGGGCCTCCCAGCCGTAATGAAGAGGAGCGTGCGTGGGTCCTTATTGTATTCAGCATCGACTTGCTGGTGGAATAGGAACCGGACTGTTGCTCCCCAGAATGGTAGGACCCAGAACCGAGAGGTTCTGTTTCTTGGTTAAAAAAAAAAAAAAAAAGGATTGTGATGTCTTTTACAGAATAGAAGAATGACTGGTTGCTGCAAATTCAAGTCTTGCAACAGTGGCCGTGTTTGTGTACTTGAGTGCCATGTGCCGACACATGTCTGCCTTACGTCACACCTGCACAGACCATTTTTGTCTGTTCTTCCAAGATGTTCGTTCTTTTTCATTTGCCAGTTTGCATGGGGAAAAGGAGCAGAGAGAAGGAAGAGGAAAAAAGGAAGGAAGGGAGGAAGGGAGGAAGGGAGAAAGAAGAGAAAGGAGGAGAAGATAACCATCCAATGTCCTCAATATTTGCTGGCTCATCAGACTGGCACGAAGAGCAGTGGTTACCACAAGTAGAGTTGCGCAGAAGAAGGAATGGAGAAGCAGTGCATTCTGTCTGGTGAATGGCCACGCCCACAGCTTGGGCAAGCTCGCTTTAGGCGCGGCCTCTGGAAGCACTGCACACTCGTGGTCAATAGGTGGTGTCATTTTCGGCGAATTTTTCACCGAAACTGCCATATTCCCCTGAATTTTTGCTTTTTTTTTTTTTTTTTTTTTTTTTTTTTTGTTTTTTTTTTTTTTTTTTGTCTGATATGTATAAGCTTTAGGGTATATCTGTATTCAGTTTCAGCGTATTTGGACGAGTAACAAAAAAGTCGGCAAAAACACCGAATTCGGGAAACGTTTTGGCGAACTTCGAAAGCTACTTCGAATAGGGTTCTATACTGCTGTTCATTTTTATTTTTTTTCGTTTTTTTTTTGCCTGTTTGTTTTTTTTATGTTTGTATTATGAGCCTGCATAGTTTGTTTGCAAAAGTTTCGACGACATTGCTTGTAGTGATGCGGCGAAAAACCCCAAATTTTGGGCCTTCCATCAACCGCGTGTCGCACTGCACCAAATGGCAGGGTGCAGAAATCTATCACAGGCAAACACTTAGCACAGTTTCAAGCACTGTTTCGAATAGAGCGCAGCAGCCATGTATCTGATGTGTGTGTGTGTTGAAACAATCCTCACAACCCCTTTTCCCCTCAGATGCATAGATATCAAAACCGGAGTGTGAACATCGTATGTACACTGCACAAGCTTATGGTCTGAAGCTCAGCTGCACTGGGGATGAGCAAAGTGTTTTCAGGATCCAGTTTGCGTATTTTGTTTTCTTACCATCGAATATCTGGCTCGCCCAGTCGAAACATCTCTATGAAGATTCTGGTAATACGGATGTACCCTCTGACTCCACCGCCAGTGTAATGGAACTTCCAAGGCGGAGTGGGCTCGGAGACACGAATCTCAGGGTCTCCATCATCTGTCCGCACCCGGAAGTCCATCCACACACTGCCTCGTGTCTCTCCTGGCCTCCACCATGTCCTCACAATGGCCTTCCTTCTCCCCCATGAGCTTGCCGCCGAAGCAACACCGAAACACAGGTGCCTTAATGATGTCTTGACCGGGTCTGCCTCTGGTAACCCTTCTGATGCAATAGCAGAGAAGTTGGATGGCGCTCCAGTTGCATTCAATTGGCTGTCGTCTTCAAAGACAAAAAGGACGGAACCACAAAGACGATAAGTTGTATTTATTACCTCGCTGTCGGCTAAACAATCATCAATGGTCAAACACCTCAAGGATCAAAACCTTCGGGCAAGGCAAGGATGGCGCAGAGAGTCGCGCTGGCACTTCGGCAAGCTTGGCGAGCAGGTCTTTTCTGCATGGGCAAAAAGAGGGTCGCAGGTAGTGATGGTTCGCATTCGACCCCCATGAGGAGTGACATGCCAGTGTGTGTAATAAAGGGGAACCTGCAACTATTTCGAGTAAAGGATGTTGTGTGACTGCACAGTCCAGGATGTTGTGCGACTGCATAGTCCCTCAAATTTGAGGGCATGGGGATTAAGTTGGGTGTAGTCTCAGTATGCAGGTAAATATCCCCAAACAATGAAAGGCAACAAGACAGGACATGTCAGGTGAGGCCTTGAGGCTGGTATGGAGATGCAGAGGAAATCTGATTGGATTTCATGACATCAGGTCTTTTCCCGGCCAATTGCCTCAGAACTCTCAAGTTTCAACAGCTTGTCAGAAGGATCCATGACTGAGGCCATACTCACAATGGCACTTTTTCTCCCAAGCTCTGGACGCGATTGGAGTTAAATGCATCCAGGTCCGGCCATAATTACAGCCAGATGCATTTTGAAAAGTGCTAGTGTGAGTACACCCTGAGTGTATTGCTCACACCACATCCTTTTTCCTCTCTAATTTGCAGGGCTTGATGGAAGACGGAAAAAAGTTGAAGTGGCATCACACACTCACCCTGACCTTTTTGTGCATAGACAGCCCAGGCCCCAGGCCCAGAAAATTCAACACCTCGCCTGAAGGATCCATGACTAACGGGCATACTCACACTACACCCTCTTTCCTCTCTGATTTGCAGGGTATGACAGAAGGGGTTGAAAGGAGAAAGTGTTATTAGTAACTTATAAGTTATTACGCAGTCACACTGACAGGTTGCGTATATACAGACCAGAGCCCATTTTCGTGCTCTGATCGTGCTAAGAAATCCAGGGCCCAGTTAGTCATGCCTATGCCTATGCCTATGCCTATGCCCAAGTTTATTATAACCACGAAAATAACCAGGCCCAAGTTAGTTATGCCTGCGCCCAAGTTTTGAAATACAATGCTCATTATCTTAACAAGTGGACCCGCCACAGCCACGCTGCGGCAGAGGAGAGGGACGAACAGGGGGGGGGGGGCTGTTGTTGATACACAGCAACATTGAACCCAAGACCTCCTGGATGTGGCTGCTACGGGGTTCCCCATAATACTATAATGACAATATATAATGACAGTAAAAAGGCCTGAAAGGCCGTCCTGTCCAGATTCGGCAGGTAAATAAATTGGTTGGGTAGCGTTGAGAAAA
Organism: Chara braunii; assembly: GCA_003427395.1. Lineage (NCBI taxonomy): Eukaryota > Viridiplantae > Streptophyta > Charophyceae > Charales > Characeae > Chara > Chara braunii. Next base: position 831,439 of record BFEA01000579.1, read on the forward strand.
AAAAAGAGAGATTTTGCAAAATACCCCCATAAGTTGAGATATATGCCCAAATGCCCCTGAAAGATGTGGGTAGAGCGGCATGCCCTTTTGGGCCGAAATCTTTGTGTTGTGCCCCTGTCAGGAAGGTGTCCAACTTTGCTATCTGGACCGCTCCGTTTGGGCCTTGGCCTTTTGCGATACGGCCTGGGAAAAGTTGGCAAATACTGGGGGATTTTGCAAAGTTGGACGGTACCTGGTAGGGGTATATTGCAAAGATGGGGGTCCAACCAATGCTAGGGGCATTTTATTTTTTTTGTCAGAGGGGTATTTCGTTCTACCCACATCTTTAAGAGGCATTTCGGCATATATCTCAGCTTATGGGGGTATTTTGCAAATTATCCCCYCCCCCCCCCCCCCCCCCCAAAAAAAAAAAAGTCCCTCAAAATTGTTGCACAACGTACGTGCGTTGTACTTGTTCTTTTGGGGCTAAGAATGTAGTGGGACCTCACCCCCGGAAGGGCCAAACGGAACATTGCCTGGCACAGGTGAGACGGGGGGGAAGGGAAGAACGGGGCAGGGGCTGGCAAAGTCATATAGCGGGTCTGAGTGCTTGATGTGCAGCCTCGACTGGCGCTATTTCTGTGCAGCCTGGTGCTGATATGCGCAAGTGGGAGCACATGTGTGCGTTCAAAGGGGGGCTTTTTCACCCCCCCCGTGCGGCATTCGCCAGGGCCTGAAGAACGTCGGTGTATGGGCCACGCTCCACTAGTCAACCTTGGACAGGTATATGGAATGCAAAATGGACCAGATGCATTCGGACCAGCATACGCGTAGAATGTTGACTCCTTTGCGTAGTTAGTGGAGCGAGGCCCTCCGTGTGCCTCTTCCAGAGTCTTTTCAAGACCTTTTAGGAATTCCAACACGCCCGAGAGTCTTTTCAAGACCTTTTAGGAATTCCAACACGCCCTAGCAGTCGCTCGGGCTGTTTCTTGCAAAAAAAAAAAAAAAAAAAAAAAAAAAAGGAATTCCAACACGCACAAAAGTTTGGCTAGGAGAGCGACGGATGAAGAACTAGTGCAAGTCTTTTTCTCTTTTTTGGTGCGGGGAAGGGGGGGCAGAAGGAGCGAAACAGGAGGAAAGGGGTTCCCCGTAATATAATGACAATAAAAAAGGCATGAAAGGCCGTCCTGTCCAGATTCGACAGGTAATTGAATTGGTTGGGCAACAATTAGCCTTAAGAAAAGAAGAAGAGGAGACCCATGCCACGACTGCCCCCCCCCCCCCCCGTCCTCAGGAGAGAGGGAGGAGAGACAAGATGAACACAGGAGAAGGTATCAGGAATTTACCCACGAGCCAGGAGTCAGATCGGGGCCACCGAAGTAGATAAGCCGCCATACGCGCCGGAAGAACACGAGTATGGCAGCCAGGGAGCAAATAGGACGTGCTTCTGCGAGCTGGGCCACTTGTCCCAAGAAGAAGAAGAAAAAGAAGAAGAAGAAGAAGAAGAAGAAGAGGAGGAGGAGGAGGAGGAGGGGGGAGGGGGGAGAAGAAGAAGAAGAAGAAGAAGAAGAAGAAGAAGAAGAAGAGCATGGCAGCCACGAAGCAAGAGAACGTGCTTAGGCGAGCTGCACCGCTTGTCCCAAGAAGAAGAAGACGACGATGATGAAGAAGAGGAAGAAGAAGAAGAAGAAGAAGAAGAAGAAGAAGAAGAGGTGTCCCAAGAAGAAGAAGACGACGATGATGAAGAGGAGGGGGGGGAAGAAGAAGAAGAAGAAGAAGAAGGAGAAGAAGAAGAAGGGATTGGCAGCCACGAAGCAAGAGAACGTGCTTATGCGAGCTGCACCGCTTGTCCCAAGACGAAGAAGACGACGATGATGAAGAGGAGGAGGAGGAGGAGGAAGAAGAAGAAGAAGAAGAAGAAGAAGAAGAAGAGGTGGTAAATCAAGAGGAGGAAGTGGGGGACGAAGAAAGTACAAGAGGATGAGAAGAAAAAAAAATAAACATAGAGAGAAGATCAGGAGAAGGGTGAAGAGGGAGGAGGGGATGCTGGGTTGTCTTACCCAAGGTCGGGGAACCGCCTGATGGCGGGCTTCCGCTCACGATGGCGGTCGCGCCGTCTGCCGGCACAGGCCCGCTCCCTATGATCTTCAACTGGTCAACGGTAGTTCCCAACTCTCTAGCCCGGTCGACGGTGTTGATATAGTCCCATACCATCAGCAGGACGCAGCACCAGGCGAGAGAGAAAGCGAGGCACACTAACGCCCGCATCCGCGCCTTTGTTAGCAATCCACCAACGACCTGCAAGTGCTATCATGGTCTTCAACTGCCGACTTCCCCGAACACAACGCTCCCTTATTGTCAATCCACCAACGACCTACGACTGCTATCATGGCCCCCAACTACCGCCTTCCCCCCAAAACAAGGCACCCTGATTTTGAACGTATACAAGGTATCTTTCCAGTGCCGATATTGTCGTGATAAGGGTGCGTTATGTTCTGGGGAAGCCGGTAGTCGTTATACTGTAGCACCGTCTCCTGTTCGTTCATACACTTCTTGCCGCAGCGTACCATCCTCAAGATCTCTCACCGACTGCAAGCTCATCAAGCCACGTCGTTGACGTTGACGGTCCCCTCGTTCGCATTCGCGCCGCTGTCGAGATGTCCTTCTACGTTAAAATAAAATAATACACCAACTGCCCACGGCTCTGCGGTCATGATTCATACACTTCTTGCCGCAGCATACCATCCTCAAGATCTCTCACCGACTGCAAGCTCATCAAGCCACGTCGTTGACGGTCCGCTCATTCGCGACGCTGTCAAGTCTAAGACGTCCTTTTACGTTGAAATAAAGTAATACACCCACTGCCCACGGCTCTGGGGTCCTCGCTCTGCTTCTGCTCTCCCACCCCACCTTCCCCTCCCCTGTGGGTAGTTCCAAGTCCCAATGCTCCCCTTAACCCATTCAATCCTCGGCCAGCAATCACTCAAACCACCTCCTCCTCCTCCTTTTAGTGCTCCTACTACGTTTGTCCTCTGCCAGTTCTCTTTCCTCCTCTTCCTTTTCCACGTCCTCGCTTTCGATTTCACGAACGGCGACGTGTGTGAAGCAGCAGCGCTAACCGTTCTACTTCTCTTCCTCCCTTCCCTTGTCTTCCTCTTCGTGTCGAAGTAGCCGCGTCCTCTACCGATGCCCATTCGACAATGGCTGCCCGTCCGTCAGCGGCCGCACACGACCTGGCCTTTTTATTGTTGCACTAATTTAATTAATCGTTCGATAATATGATATAAAAATAAACATGTGATGATCAGATAGCTGAGCCGGGGGATTACCTTACTAGCCGAGCCCGCCCCCCCATGCATGGATGGACAGGTGGTTGGAGGACGGGAGGGAGAGAGGGAGGGAGAGAGGGAGGGATAAGACAGATCAGCTCAAGGATGATAAACTCATGGATCGATGAATATGGATGGACTGGTGGACCACGACGAAGAGATAGGAACTTTCCTTGACTCTTCATGGTCGAGATTACGTGCGATCACATGCTATTTGAGAGGAAGAACAAGAACAGTTAGGAGCCCCTCACACCCACCTCATTTCCTCCCTCCCTCCCTCCCTCCCTCCCTCCCCCTTTCGTCCTCCGTCGCTGATTGGGATCAGATATGCAGCGTGTCCATGGTGCGATGCGTAGCCATGGGTTTGACGATTCCGAATACTACTTGCCTACCTCCTCTCGCTCGCTTTCCTTTCCCCTCCTTTCATTCAGGGGATACTCACACAAGGGAGTTTTCTACTCAGCCTTGGCCGTAATTACCGTCAGATACGTTAGTCCGGGTCGTAACTCCGTTCAGATGCATCCAGGGAAGTGCCAGTGCGAGCGCTCTCTCAGCCGTTCATCCGTGCGTTGGTGGGTTGGCTACATGCGTCCAGAGGTGCGTTGGCGGTTTGGCTACATGTGTCCAGAGGAGAGAGTTTGTAGCACATTGGGCCTCGCTGCAGTACTCTCGACATGCACAAAAGACAAAAATCATGGCGGTGTATATATATATATTTAAAGGCTAATTCTTTAAGCCCAACCAATTCAATTACCTGTCAAATCTGGACAGGACGGCCTTTCAGGCCGTTTTTTTATTGTCATTATAGTATTACGGGGATAGCAGCCACATCCGTGCTCAAGCCTCCAATGAGGGAACATGCGGGAGCTGCACCCACCAGCAGGTGCGAGCGATGCCGGCCAGGGGTCAGCCTGTAACATCAGGACCGAGCTTCTTCGATGGGCCAGTCACTGTGACTCCCCTCCGGTCCCCTCCCCCTATGAACATCAGCAGTCTCTGCTCAATGCCACTCGGGGGGACCAACGGCATATCTCTAGGTGGCGGGCGCCAAGCTTGCCCAGGATGGTACATGAGGCCAATGGGGATTGAACCCAAGACCTCCTGAATGCCACTTGCATGCCTTACCAACTGAGCTAGGCCACTCGGTGTATATTGCATATTCTACTGGAAGATTCACTCTCGTTTTGCACATTTCGAGAGTAGTTCGCAGCCCTAAGGCTGCCGGCGGGCTACCAGGATGCAAGTGGGTTTTTAGGGGGCAAAACAATTTGGGGGACCGTCCTTGGCAAAATTGCGGACTATCTACAACTAGCTGTGGTAGAACCGGGACTTTTGAAAAAAGGAAGGACTGGCTGTGGATGCCGACCCTGAAAAGGAAAAAGAAGGGGAGGCGTCGGTCTGGCGGCTAGTGAAGTCGGAGGCCCAGTCCCACGCGAAGTCAGAGGCGCAGCAAGCCGAATCTAAAATCTAAAAGGGTAGGCATGGGTGTGGCGGATACGAGACCCACGCGAAGTCGGAGGCTTAGTCGGAGGCAGATGGTCAACGGCCGGCAGATGCAGGAAACGACACAGGGCATTGTATGTATGCGGGAAAAGACTGTGTGTATGTATGCGGGAAAAGACTGTAGCATACATACAACGATGCCTCCGTCTTCTCCACGGTGCTCTTTTTGGCCTCCTGTGTCTTGTGCGCTGTCAGCTTCTTCGCTGCCGCCTTCTCCGATGGCATCTCCTTCACCTCCATTGTGTACGCTTTCTATGTATCACCCGCGGTCATAACCGCGGGTCTTTTACCGCATGCGGTCATGACCTCGACCGCAGGGGCCGACCGCCCGCGGCCGAGTGCGGTAGGAAAACCCCAACATTTTTAATTCGTAGGGTAATGGGCCAAAAAAAAAAACTAAAAATATGGGGTTGTAGGTTTTTTTGCTCTCTACAACCTCATATTTTTAGTTTTATTTTTTGACTTCGTTTCGGATTTGTTAAAAATGAAAAACAGAAATCCCTCAGGCAAAAGTTCTTCACTTTATTCTTTTAGTAAGAAAAATAAAGGATTTTGTTTATTTTTTATCTCAAATTTGGTAAAGAATTTGGATATGACCCCAAGGCAAAAGTTGTTCAGTTTAKTTTTTGGCATAACATATATTTTTTTCAGATTTTTCTGAATTCTTTTTTTTTTTTTTTTTTTTTCATGACCGCGGACCGCGGGCCCGCGGTCGCGACCGCAGTCCGCGGTCATGCCTCATAGTACGCTTTCTCCGACGGCATCTCCTTCTCTTCTCAGTTTTGTGTGCTGGTGATCTACTTCACAAACAAAGAAAAAGTCATAATTCACGGGTAAGTTAATGGATTACCCAGACTCAATTTTCTTTTTCGTTTTACCGTTTCACTGAATTCTCTCTCTCTCTCTCTCTCTCTCTCTCTCTCTCTCTCTCTCTCTCTCTCTCTCTCTATTTCTTTCTCTCTCTCACACTCATAACAATAAATGGAACAAAACTCTCTCTCTCTCTCTCTCTCTCTCTCTCTCTCTCTCTCTCTCTCTTTTTGATGAGCAGGTATCTAGATCGACGGCTGATGGCGATTAGCAATCAACGGTGGATCGAAAGCTGGTCGCACTCTACTGTCCCTCATCCATTCTCCTATCTCCTCAATCACCTCCCAACGCATCACTCCTACTGTTTGAAACGCGCACCCGGGTTCGAATCCACACGCCTTCACATTCACATATTACATACATATTCCCCGCGTAACGCTCGTAAAGAAAACGGAGCGACGGAGGAGGGGGTCCAAAGTTGGGGGGGGGGGAAGAGGGGGCGGAAGGGGAACGAAGAAGATGTCGACGAAAAAGAGCAGCAGCAGCCCGCGAAAGAGAGCGGCTACCCCAGTGAAATCATCTGTGGACCCAAGTAGGGGTTCTCCAATCCCTTCGAGTAATTTGAGGCCTGCTCAAGGTTCCACACCATCTAAGAAAGGCCAGGCAGGYCGTAARCAGGCAGCGYTGGAAGAAGAGCGGCTTAATCAAGAGAGRGAAGAGAGAGACGAGTGCATACGAGGGATTCTGCAGTTGGTTATTGAGCGCGCCGAGCGGGAAGTCGATTGGAAATCCATCCAGCCCAAGATCATCCCTTTTGCAGTGCAAAGGGCCTGGAAGGAGGTGATGACAGTGATGAGGATCTGTTTCGTGCCGCGAACACCTGATTGGATGGAAGAGAAGACAGTGCTGGACAATTGGGGGATAGAGGAGCCGCCCACGTGTGCGATCGACACGTGGGCGACGGAGGTGATTCCGGTGAAGAAACGACGAAGAAAGACGGGCGAAGAGACAGAAGGGCCATTGACGACGACACAGCAGCAGCCAGCAGCTGGTGGAATGCGACGGAGGAGAGGGTCTATTTCAGGGGGAAGGGTGAGCATCGAGAGCCTGCCACCGGAACAAGTAAAGAGTCTTAGCGAGGAGTCTGTCTCTCCCCCGAGGCTATCTCCTAAATCTCCTCTCAGCGATGAGGAGAGATCAGAGGAGGAAAAGCTGAGAGAAGAAGTCAAGGCAAGGAGAGCAAAGGAAGGCATCAAGAACCTCAAAGGAGAGTTGGACGAGGAYGAGGCGAAGCGGTTGGCCAACCTGCATCGTGTTCTCAGAGGCCAAGACTATAGCTATGGATACAAAGGAGAGGTGGTGTTGATGAGCAAATGGCAGCCGGAGAAGCTACCTCCCTACGCTGTAGATCTGAATATCAGACTGAAGGACGCAGAACCTGCAGTGGGGGCGGGTAGTGGCAATAAAGGAGCAGCAGGAGGAGGAGGAGGAGGAGGAAGGTTGGCCGCAGAGACGACAACAACAGCAGCAGCAGGAGGAGGAGGAGGAGGAGGAGGAAGAGGAGGAGGAGGAGGAGAGGGGGGAGGGGAAGCGATCACGAAACGCCGAACAGGGGATGCGGCGAGTGCAGTCGAGAAGCCTGCGGCGATGACCGCAAGGGGTCGGAAGGAATCAGGGCTTCCGCAGAGGGAGAGAGAGGGGAGTCAAGTCGAGGAGGAAAAGGGAGGGGGAGGGGGGACAGGGGTTGCCATGTCAGTAGAGGCCCTCCTAGCCTCCATGAAATTGGCGACTGGAGTAACCATGAGGGCGGGGAACTACTTCAAATCTGGCGGGAGAGCGAGTGGGGAGGGAGGTGGAGGCCCATCCTACGCGGGAGGATTCTCGGATTTTGGCGGGGTGCCGTTTAGGACCAGAGCAGCAGCAGGAGGAGGAGGAGGAGGAGGAGGAGGAGGAGGAGGGGACGGTTTGTTGTCCCCTGTTGAGGTTGTACCACGGTTGGCGGGAGATGAAACACGATCAGTAGGACGGATACCACTGGGAGTGTTCCCGCCATCTACGCTTGTAAATGTGAGAGCTCGGCAAGTAGTAGTAGTAGTAGGAGGAGGAGGAGAAGCAGGAGTGTTATCCCGACCTAGCCCAACGAAAGTAGACGGGAAAGGCACAAAGTGGAAGAAGACGGGGCTAATGGCTGAAACGAGAGATACCAAGCCAAAGGGGGGGCAATCAACCCCCCTAGGGAGGGAAGAGCCAAGAAGCGGGCAGATATGGCGAAGCTTCAGAAGCCTCGCAGTCCGACTAGCCGCAGTCCCACGAAATCCCTTGATCCCCCTCCATCGCTGCCTCACACAGTGTCCTCCTATCAACGCCATCGAGCGGTTGGCAATGTCAGTCGACTGCCAAGGCATCGACCTCATGTTCCTCTCTCTCTCTCTCTCTCTCTCTCTCTCTCTCTCTCTCTCTCTGTGTGTGCAGTCTTGACGAATAGGTTCCGTGAAGCTCATTTTCGTTGTTGCTAAGTAAAATGGCTTCGCTACCCTTCTCTCTCTTCCTTAACCGTTATTCCTTCTCCTCTTCTCCTCTTCTCCTCTCCTCCACAGTCACCTAACCAGCCGGGCCGCCCGGGTCCCCGGTGGCCAGCCCGTGCAAAGACCAGAGAAGGTCCCAACAAAAAAAAAAAAAAAAACCTCCAAAAAATCTGAAAACAAACTATGTTATGCAGAAAAATAAATTGAACAACTTTTGCCTCAGGGTCACATCGAAATTCTTTACCAAATTTAAAATACAAAATAAAATAAAATATATATATTTTTTATTTTATTTTTTAATTTTGGTTTTGCCCGGCCCAGCAAGTGACCCCGGGCCATTCTGGTAGCCTAGGAATCTCTCTCTCTCTCTCTCTCTCTCTCTCTCTCTCTCTCTCTCTCTCTCTCTCTCTCGCACGCGCGCGCGCACACGCGTATATACTTAGTTTCATTGCTCCCACGCGATAGACAATGGGGCTGCGTTCCCCGCGCCCACGCGGTAGACAATGGGGCGAGGCCCAATATCTGGGCCTGGCTCCACTACTCGCCGATTTTGCAAAATTTGCAGCCCTCAGGCTGCGGTATAGTGGGCTTCCGCGTCTGTGTCAAGGTGTCGCATTTTTGGCGGCAGGCGACCAGGATGCAAAGTGGGTTCTTAGGGGGCAAAAAAATTGGGGGGCTGCGGACTACCTACAGCTAGCTCTGGTAGAACCGGGACTTTTGGAAAAAGGAAGGACCAGTCCTCGGGTGGAAGTGGACCCCAAAAAGAAGTGGGGGGCATTGGACCGGTCCCCGGGTAGAAGCGGACCCCAAAAAGAAGTGAAGGCATGTGAACTGCAAAAGGGCCCTCTGGCCCAAGCATTGAGCCCCGTCTTCTCAAAACAGGGAGGTCAGGCACAACGAAATAGGCGTTTTGCAAGAGGCAACTTCGGCGATTTTCTGTGCTCGGACGAACATGCACAAAAATCTGAAATTTTGAAAATCCATAGATGAGGTCGTGTTCTTTCCAGAAATAATAATAGAACATTTACAAAAAATCATTTACA
>BFEA01000579.1:881524-893706 GCA_003427395.1 Chara braunii
GTGTGCTGTCTCTTATACACATCTAGATGTGTATACCTCCACTCCCACTGCCTCCCCCGCTCGCAATGCCTCCCCCGCCACGCACTGATGCGTGTGACTTTGTTCGTTGAATCAATCAATCAATCAATCAATCTATCAACCACTCAATCTATCAACCAATCAATCAATCAATCAACCAATCAATCAATCAATCAATTAATCCTTTTTTTTTCAAATTTTCACTAAAAAGAAAATTCAAAAACTTTTTTTTTTTAAATACAGGGGGGTCCCTCGCTGGCCCCCCCCCCCCCCCCCAAAGGCACCAACCCCCCCCCAAGTACCCCCCCACTAGCCCCTGGCACCTTCGTACGGGGGGCGACCGTACTGCCATAAAGCAGCCTGAACCACACCCCCCTAATCCTCTCGGGGACTTCACTGTTCAGTCAGGATCGAGATCAGGATTGGGAACGGGATCAGGATCGGCCTCAGGACCCGAGGACCTCATGGCCAAGAAGAAATCACAGCAGACAAGGTGTTAGTTCACCCTGGCCATCGTGTTCAACCTGTGTAAAAGAGGTGGAACGACGTCCTGATCGCGCGCTTGCCCCGCTGCACGTTAGGGTTGTTATAAACTTATAGTAGGGAGGACGAGGCAAGTAAAAAAAAGGTGCAATCATGTTGAAACTGCCGCCAATATCCCCACGGTCAACTGGGGAGGAGGTCCTCCCCCAGTCCAGAAAATGGAGCATGAGCAGCAATCAAGACCTTAGGAGCAAAAAGCAAACAGGACCAGGAAAGGGGCCAGGGTCGACCGGGGATGACCTCCTCCATCAGTCCAGAAGGTGGAGCCTGAGGAGCAATCAAGATCGCAGAAGCGTGATTGAAACAGGACCAGGAACAGGACCAGGAACAGGACCAGGAACAGGTGGTTCAGGATCCAGACCCGGATCAGGACCAGGGTTGACTGGGGACGAGCTCCTCCCCCAGTCGAGAAAGTGGAGCCTGCAGAGCAGTCTAAACATCAGAGGTCTTATCGACGCAGCAAGAGGAGCAGGAACAGGACCAGCGTCGACTGGGGAGGAGCCCCCTCCCCAGTCCAGAAAATGGAGCCTGCGGAGTGATCAAGACCTTAGGAGGAGAGTTATTGGAACAGGAACAGGAACAGGATCAGGACCAGGACCAGGACCAGGACCAGGGTCGATTAGTGAGGAGATTCTCTCCCAGTTCACGAAGAAGAGCCTACAGAGCAATGAAGACCTCAGCACCGTTAATGGAACAGAAACAGGACCAGCTACAGAACCAGGCACAGCACCAGGAGCAGGAACAGGACCAGGAGCAGGACCAGGATCAGGAACAGGACCAGAACCAGGGACGAGGGATGGCTTCGGAGATGGCTGGGCAGACGAGCTCGGTCAGCAGGAAACAGACAGGCGATCCAGCTTCGACGAGAATGATGGACATGAAGAAATCCCTCAAGCGGTCAAGCGACGATCCCCTAGAGGATTTTCATATTCGGATTCGAACTCGGATTATTCCTGTCGAGAAGCTGATTCGAGTCGAGATGAGGAGAAGAGGGGGCAGAAACGGAATTTGTGCAACGATGGAGGGGGGGGGGCAAAAGCACCGCTGTTGTTCCTTGGGCGCCACGTGGCAACCATGCACTGGCGTCAGCAGGCCTATCGTGCGGCACACATGGATCCTGAGATGACCAGGTACGGCCCCACGAAGCCGACCAGGTTCCGCTCAGCTGTGATTTACTGCGAGGTGAAGCTGGCAGAAATGCTGTACAGGGCGGCAAGGATGAACGCAGCAGCGGCCACATCGGACACATCAGACCTGGGCTCCCCTGGGGAGGACCATCCTCCACGTGGCCGAGCTCCTGATGTCTATCGAACGGCTGTGTGTTGTCAATTACTTGGCGAGATCTCGCAGATTCCCATGCCTTTCGCTCACGTTTTGGCGGCAATTCGAGATGAGCTGGCGCGGGCCATTTACAGCAACTACTACACCTCTGAGGATGGCTCTCTGTTGTTTGATCAGATCCCGTACTTCGTTGTTGTGGCGAAGGTGGAGGAAGACAAACGTGAGATGGAGCAGGAGAGGGAGGCTTGGAGGAACACTCTGGTGGAACGACAGGCTGACGTGGAGCGCATTGAGCAGAAAATTCATGGGCTCGAAGCCCGCGTCCAATCCACGGAAACGCTAAATGTGGAGTTGCTGACAAAGCTGTCGGCAATGCACGAGGCCTACGAAGCGGCAAAAGCGGAAATTAGGGTGTCGCGGGAAGAACTGCGGACGCTCAAGCGGGAGCTGATTCGCGCGCGGGACGAGGTTCAACGGGCAATTCAAATCGAGCGGGAATGTCTGGCGGAACGGGAAGAATTCCAGAAGCTCAAGGTCACCCATGCCCAGACAGTCAACGAGCTCAAACGGACCCAATCAATCTTGTATTCGGAGCGAAGAGAGGCGGCAGACAGCGTTCCTAAAAAGGAAATGGACACAGCGCAGATGATGATCCTGGACTTGCAGACCAGATTAGCCCAGGCCAAATCGGGCCAGTCCCGACGAGGCCAGGCCATGACCCCTAGACCTAACTGGCCCGCAATCCGGGCTGGAGCGTCGCAGCTGCAGTTGTCCCAGTCCACCTTGGACCAGGCCACGGACATATGTATGCTAAACGACCAGCTAGCCTTGCAGGTGGAACGATTGACAGAGGAAGGCGAGAGCATGATGCTGCGCTTCTCGGAGGTTCAACAGGCCATCAAGGAGAGGGATGACCTGCTGCAACCGGACCCGGACACCTTACCGAGCTCTGTGCGGACACTGACCGAGATCATTGCAAATATCGGCAAAGACCCCCACATCAGGACCTTCGGTATGGGTGTGAATTTGCCCCGGTACCTTCGCACCTCCATTGGGTCTGTCCTGATGAAGGTCATGCCTGACGACGAGCTGCGGGTGTTCACCACCCAGTTCTGGTCAGCCAAGGCCCAATATGATGCTGGCAAAGGGGCCAGACTGCCAATCTCCCAGTTTCTTTACTTGTTCATGCATCGCAGGTTGGGAGGGGTGCATGACCAGATTGTAGCTTTCTGCTACAATCTCCTGCTCACCCTGAACAGGAACCTCAACCTCCTCCCCGATGCCGAGGTTCTAAAATTAGCGCTGTATGGAGACCTGAGCGAGGAGGTGTATTGGGACAGAGTAAGGATGCTCAACGGCCTCCACCACCTCTTCAGGACGATATCTGATAGCTATCAAGTCGCCCTCGAAGGTGATCACATAGCCCCCCAAGGCGAGCACAGTAGGCAGGGACTTGTGCATCTGTCTGATGCCCTTGAGGCTATTGATTTGTATTTCCCCTGCAAGCAACATGACCTTAAGGGGGTTCTGAAACTGGCTCTGCACGAGGGCGTGGACCTCGACAAACGAGTGGTCTCCATCCGTGATCGGTTTGCCCCGACAGAACTCTTACTACAAGATAGCTTCTTGACACTCGTAGCAGAACAACATTTGCAGGAGATCAAGGAGTACATGAGGCTTGTGCAGAAAGAACTGGTGGACATCGTGGACACGAAAAGGGGTGAACAATCCAGAGTTCTTCTCAAGCACATTTACATGGCAATTGAAGGAGTTGATCCTTCACAGCCGAAGGCTGAGATCGATTCATTTGTTGCCTATGGAGCTAGCCTGGGATCCATTTCTGACGTCGCAATTGCTTGCGATGCTGGGGAAGATGTGGACCTACGGGATTTCATGGTGCGGCTCTTCCGTCACGGGCTTGTTAAGAAAGCAAGGAACTTCGACCTCAGCCCAATTGCAAAATACCAACAGCACGGCGAGTTCTCTCGCATAGCCAAAGGTCCTAGCAGTGAAGGGGGCTTGCCGGACCCGGCCTGAAATGACAAGCCATCGATATGAGGGGGGCTGCAGTGCGGTGGGCATACGTCAAGTCCGCTCTGTGGTTGAGAAGAGCACAAAATTATGGCGAAAAGGTTGTTATCCGTCACATTTGCTAACACGTCTCATCTGCATTCCTCTAAAACATCGAGTAGCTGGGTCTTGGCTTTGCCTTGTCTGCCTCTCAGCATAAGGAAGACATTTGGTGCAGCGCAACGTTCCCATAGCTTGTTTGACTTGCTGCTGAGGCACATGATGATGAAATGAAGTAGGATCCAAAGAAAGGAGAGCGCTGGCCGTTATCGTGAGGATGATAGCTGTCACATTGACGGGAATGGCCACCATGTGGCAACGGCCACGACAAGAAGAAGGAGAATAACAATAACAATAACAATAACAATAACAATAAGAAGAAAACAGGAGAGGAGTTGACCAAGAGTAGGAGGAAGAGGAGGGGGAGGAAAAGCAGTGAAGGAAGGAAAACGAGGAGGGTGCAGGATGGTGGTCGTCCGATGAGAGGGAAAAAATCGGTGATGGAGATGAGAACTGATGTTCTGGGTTTTTGCCCATCCCCTTGAAGGCATCGGGCAGTTATTTTGGGAAAGGAAAGAATTGATTGATTAATAATTTAATAATGATTATTCAATCATTATTGTCATGTGATTTTCCATTTTGATTCGACTGGAAGCTGCAGAGAGCTCCACTTCCCACGGACTGGGCATGCTACTAGGGAATTGCCTGGTGTTTAGAAGCTCAAGCGTTTCAGTACTTTTCTCTCTTTCAGTCTGTAATGTTGTGGCCCTTTGTGGGGACCGTGCGTTGACAAATTTCTAAGGCTTCCTTTAGTTAGTAGGGCATGCATTATGGTCAACAAGATGGAAGGGTCTGATCGTAGAGCTAATCAACGCAAGGTCGTAATGTGGGGGTTCTTTTCCTTTCTGTTTATCCTGAAGGTTGAAAAGCCTACTGCCTCCTACTGGCCTGCCGTCTTCACCCGAACCAAACTCCCGGTCATTATCCCTGTATTTGGGGGCAACTTTCAGTCCAGATGCAGCGATAATGACTGGGTGTTCTGTTCAGGTGAAGACGGTAGCGCTGGTTCAGCACATCAGAGTCCGATGCACAACCGATTGGCAGAAATGGGCTCACGAGAGTGGTGGTACAGGGCACAACTCCGCAGAAATGGGCCCACGAGAGTGGTGGTTTAAAGTTTAAACTTTAAACCATTATTATTCCATCTGGAACTATTTTGACAAACCACAAGTTTCCTTTCCCCCAGCCTAATCTACATTGCCACTGTGAGGAAAAATAATTGCGGTACCCTTCCCCACTGAACCTCTACTGGGCCTGGGCACTGTAGATTTTGGCCTGGTACTTGTAGACAAGAAAAATGAACACTGCAGGGGCTGTTGTTGAAGTGGTGGCTTAAACCACCAGCAGGGTTGCCAGACAGGGAACCCACATGTGGCATGCGGGGTTGTGCCCTGTACCACGAGGCCTCCACCCAGGGGAGGAGGCAGGGATGGCTGCGATCAGACTTTGGGGTTCTGAGAAAGTCTCTGTGTGTTCCCCGTGGGCAGAAAATTGGAGAACTGCAGAGACATGCAGGGTTTGAGGTTGGGGAGGCGGAAAGTGAAAACCCCCAGCACCAGGAGCCACCAACCCCACCCCAGCCCACCACCCAGGCTCCCCGCTGCTCCTGTCCCTTCCCCCACAGTGACTTGGCCCGCCACCCGTGCACCACCACCCCCGCCACCACTTCTGCTCTCTGAAGAAGTGTGTGACGATAAGACTATATCACACAGTCCTGATAATGTGCCCTTAGCAGAAAAACCCAACCTTGGCATGCTATTTTTCATTTCTGCCCCTCAGCTGCTTCGGTATTCAAGTGCAGGTCAGGTATGCCAGGACTTCGTGGGATTTCTCTTCCCCGCAACTTTTGCACTGCTTCTATTGCTAAAAATTCACAGTAGATGCAAGTGCTAGCGTGTTTGTGAGCACCTTGCCTGCTCCGTCTTCCCCTCTACCGTCCGTCCCATCTTCTTTCCTTTGTCGTCTTTCCTTTTTTGCATCATTTTGTCTCCTTCATCGCTTCCTTGCTTTCCATTGTCTGCGGACGAGCTGGTCAGATCGAGCTGTCTGAAGGGTACAACACCACAACTGAATAAGAAAATCCCAAAGGAAAAGGCACCTAAAATGAATATTTTATAATTTTAATCCAGCCTCTGCACCATATAAGTAGAAATGTGAACACAGAACAGCTCCCTAGGTTGGATTCAAACCAAGAACCCAGTAGATAGGGTAAGCAGTGTGTGTAATCTGACTAAGCCTCCCTAACATGCAGCTTTTTGCGAAGGCCACACGCGACTAAGGACCTCCCTCCACTATTTCTTTTTTTTGTTGGAAAACCAGCGACCACTACTAGAGAGGGTTGATAAGAGCAGCCGCCTCTAGTAGCTGTTCCTGGCTGCTCCATCTATTGGTGGGGAGCTGCACCTGCTGGAAACCGGGTCCAGCGTCCCTGTATAACAAGATCCTCCACGAGAATGTTCGAGAGCAGTCCACCAGCATTGATTACCCCGGGATACCCAGGGGGATTGAATGAGCAGTTAGGAAGGTTATGGAGACAGAAGTGCCTCTTCAACCCTTGAGCAGGGCGCCTCATCTATCCTGGTGTATCTAGCATCTTCCACCGCCATGAGTGTATGGATAGTAATTAAAAGAATGAAGATCCTTTTGCTGCTAGCTGCTGTCCCTTCCTCCAGTCGCTGCTTGGCCAAGCTCTGATCTTCATATTCTCCTGCCAATGTCCACTTGGTTCCGGTGTTGAAGCTGTTCCTCCCCGGGAGGCACAGGGGGTGGATGATGGGTCTTGTCTGTAGCAGCGGTTGTGCTCACATCTGAATTTCCTCCAACGAGACGGGGTGAGGCGAGAAGGGGTCAGGTAAATCAGATGGGGGTCTCATTGGGAAGGAGGGCCCTGTTTTACCAAGTCTGCCTGGTCACCCCCCCATTCTACCCGAGCTATCCATCCCTCCCGCTGATCCCCTAGGCAGTCTATGCAGAATGCTGTAATTGCCTGCTTGATATCCTGCTTAGTCTGAAGGATGTCAAGTCGTGATTTAAGAGCTTGCATCAGTTCAAGCTGGACGAGTTTCTTCACTTGCCCTGTTAACTCAGACCCTTCTATCTTCACCCCTTCCATCATCAAGAGGCAGCGCTGCCACCAAAGGGCCCAAAGGACTGACCTTCTTCCTACACTGTGCAGGTTGCTTGTGAAATTAGGGGAGGCTACCATTGATGGGCAATGTCCTGTTAATATGGTCTGCCAGGACCAAGGCCAGTGAGTGTTTGGTACTATCTTGCGCCAAATGCGGTCCCACCATCGTCGTGTAAACAATGCCACCAGGCATTGCATGAAGATGTATCCGATGGTCTCTTCCCGCTTTCGTGAGGCGACACCATGGAAGTGCCTTCCCTTTTTGCTCCAGGTGGGTGTGGTCGATTAGCTAGGCATTTGTCGGTAGGCAGCGATGTGCTATCTGCCATTGTAGGGACGTGACCTTGGCCGGTTTAGCTTTACCCTCTTGGAACCATTTGATCGGCGTGAAGAGGGTCTGGTCGACGTTAAGTTGTCTGGCCCACCTGTCAATGATCCGGTCTCGTTGGGGCCTTTTTTTGGGTCGGAGCATCCTATACAAGGATTTGACTGATAGGTTATGAAGCTGGACTGTGTTTCGGGGTGTAACTGTTGGTCCTCTGACTGTCTGCCATTGCCAATCATAGGGATCAATGGGCGGGTCATGGATGTGTGTCCGGGGTTGGAAGGAGACGGCCTCGTCACCTTCTCCTATCACCTTTATTCTGAACATCCGTGTTTTCTCCTGCCATACAAATGGGTCTCGGGATCCTTGGAGTGTGCCCCTTGGACCCATCTTATAGTGTCCCACCGGCGATTTTGAGGAGCGTATCATGTGGATTCTGCCAATCCGACTCAGATCCCTTGGCAAGGCAACCGAGTCCCCTTCTTATAGTGTGGGCCCTGGTCTCAACAGCTTGTACCATGCCAACGGAATTGCTTCAATGATCATTTTCAGGTGTCTGTCTGTGTGGTGACAGTAACGGAGGGTGTCCTGGAGTTGGGTTGCTGTCTTCCAGTCGTTCCTCTCGTTGTCCCAGAGATGGCCGACTCAAAGTATCTCATATTTTACCCATCCTTTCCATGGGGCCATTGAGCTACACAGGATTTTACCGTGGCGGGGTGCAATCCTCCGATTTTCGAAAAGGGGCCGACGATAAACTTCCTCCCACCTTTCCGGGGCTTGTGCATCGGGAGGGGGGAGACGACGCCAACTCTTCAATAGCGTGGGCCATAATTTTTCCACCGGTCGGCCTTGGATTTTACGGGGAATCGACCAGTAGCGGTCCTCTAGCCATGCTAGGGGGTGTACTTCTGAAGGAGTCGGTGGGGCCAGGCGGGCGATGTGCTCAAGGGCCAGGGCCTGCCAAGGGCAATCCGACGCGAAGATAAGTTTTTGCAGCCATTTTAGGCGGAGAGTTTGGGTCTGTGTTGGCGGGTCTATGATTCTTAGCCCCCCCCCTCTCTTTTGGTTGTACGACTGTTTCCCATGCTAACCGACTAATCGCGTTGGCCCTCTCATCATCCCCCCGCCATAAGAAGGCTGCAACTTTTGCTTTGAGAGCCTGGGAGGCGGCTTTACTTAGTGGCCATAGGACCGACTTATACCACAACGTGACAAACACAACGTTATTGATAGCCAGTGCGTGGCCGAAGATTGAAGTGTGTTTGTTCCGCCAATTTGCCAATTTGACAAGTGCTGGTGCACAGATCCAGTCATCATTGGTCGAAGGGCGCTCTTGGGCTGTCATGGTGACACCTAGGACGCGGACCGGTGCGTCCAAAGGAAGCCATGATATCCTGGGGGAGTCCGGCGGTCGTCCGCTTGGTGGTGGATCCACCATCCCTGGGTTTTGCTCCCCCAATTCACCACCATGTCAGATACCCGAACGAACCTGTCCATTAGTTTCTTGATTTCTTCCATGTTCTTTTTTGTGGCATCGACCATAATAGTGAGGTCATCCGCAAACAAGGAGCACACCGGGATTGCCTCGTCAGGGATTCGAGCGTCCGAGCTCTGGCAATGTCCTTATTGGTTCGGAGGTTCGCGGATAGGGCTTCCATGATTACAAGAAAAAGGAAGGGTGCAGTGGGGTCGCCTTGATGGACCGATCTTTCGAGTCAAATCGGTGGTGCCTGGGAACATGCACAAAAGACAAAAAATATGGTGGGTGTACCTATCCATGTTCTAGCTGAAGACCCATTCTCATTTTGCACATTTTGAGAGTAGTGGAACGAGGCCCTAAGACTCCCTGTTACGAGTTCCGATAATTGCAAACACGTTCTGATTATTGAAAATGACTGTCACCATGTGATAAGTACAACTGGATTTAATACCTTTCTCACTCTTTTGGCTAAGTAAGATTAACTGTAGCATATGTTCTCATCAATTTAATATCTCATACAAGGTCCATCAGGCCACAGAAGAAAATGACATTACAACTGGATTTGAACTCGTGACCTTGATGATCTGCTTACCAAGACTTGGTCTGTACCATTCAGTTCCAAAAATCAGAACAGGTAACAATGTTGCGTGCTGAGCACGCCACACAGGCCCCATTTTGGGGGCCCGGCGGTTGTCGGGGGGCCTGAGGCCGTGTGCCCATTCTTCCCGCACGACCTGGAGGCCCACGGCCATCTTTTGGTGGGCCAGGCACTTTGGTGTGCCATCCAGGTTCCTTTTTTCAGTCGGCACTTAGTCATTTATTCATTTAAATATTTTGCTGACTCTTTGTCTTTCCTATTTTTGTCTGTTTCAGGGCGTCGTTTCGGACTTTGCAGCATTTCCGTACAGACTACTGTCTGTTCTAACCAGGACTTGGGCCTCCTGGGGGCCAGGTTAGCGACTGGGGGGTCACTCTACGCCGGTTCGGAGTCGTCCGGTAGCGGGCATTCCCTGCTGCATCAGCAGGAGGGCCTGGACGTCTGGTAGGGACCCAGGCAGGCCGTTTTTGGCCTAGGACCAGAGGAGCAGGACTTTGGCCTGCAACCTGGACCGTCGATCGGACGGCCAATCCGACGACCCAGGTTGCAGATCGTGGGCATTGCAGCCCGGCCCAGCGCTATATCTAGCTGGGCTAGTCCAGTTCCTGGACAGACAGGAGTCTTCACTCCTTGGGCGACACACTGTTGGAGCAACGCGCTACTTTCAGCGCTGCACTGTGTAGCAGTAGAGGTAGAGGCGTAGGAGCTAGGAGAGGTGAGGGAGAGGCTGTGGCCATACCTGCGAGGTGCGGGCAGCTTACCTGGGCGCCATAGCTGGTTCCTTTGCCAATGACCTGCAGCACAGAGAGGCACGTCAGCTCGTTTGTTTGTGGCAGCAGTTACCTGCAGGTGAGAAAGTGAAGTGGTCGACATCTTCTTCTTCTTCCTGCTCTCGCCCTCTATACCTTCCTTCCTTCCTGTTCTTCGTCTTCTTAATCTTCTTCTTTTCCCCTCGCAGAGAGAGAGAGAGGTTACAGGCAGGGATTATGTCGGGCTATGGGGCCCACGGCATCACAGGGGAAGACATTGATTGGACATTCGACAGGGAGACTATTTTTGGACTGCGCTATTGCAGTCTTGGTCTTCTCTCTCACTTCCATCATCGTCTTGCTCTTCCTCCATCTTCTCATGTCCAGGGAGACTATTTTTGGACTGCGCTATTGCAGTCTTGGTCTTCTCTCTCACTTCCATCATCATCTTGCTCTTCCTCCATTTTCTCATCTGTGGTTTCTCCCCATGTGCTTGCTCAAGGAGGGACCTTTCTTCCATGCATGTGGTCACTCCCTTCTCTCTCACATGTCTGGTGTGTGATGGGTTGAGTCGAGCCGGTGTCTGACAGGTCAGGTCATATCTTCAAGTCTTCCACTGCGCAACATTGTGCTTTGTGCTATTTTTGTATGCATGTCGATGTACATTGCTTCTTGATGCTTCACTGATGCTGCATTGTCCATTCGAGTCCTTATCATCACTTTGCTGATCCTTTGGCTCCATTTGCATCACTCGGATTATCCCGAGTATGCATCAAACACTGAGCACAAAATAATGTTGTGTGCAATGTTTCCTTTGAGGATAACATCCACGCTGGAGAATCTTGAAAATTTGACAGTTTCAACCTTACCATAATCATGTTGTTTCTTTTCAGGAGATCATCTACTCCAGAGAATGCTAAAATGTTGACAGTTCAAGCATACCGCACTTGACATGGTTAGTTTGAAGTTTGAACGGTTAGGCGTTATAACCCGGTCGTAACGCACTAATAGAGTAGTAATAGTCAATAGTACTAGAAGTTTAGAACAGAAATTCACAAGTGACATAGGACAAGTTAAGACTTCAAAATAATTTCTTTATTTTATTTTTTTCGCAATTTCAGTTCAAAAGGTCACATTTTAACCAAAAGATCCTGCATTCTCTTGATTGCCCTCGAAAATTACGAGCCGAGGGACCAGAGCCACTTCCCAGCTACGGATTTAGTCCGATTTACTGTCTAGTAGATCTCCCTACCCATTTATAGAGAACTAAACTACACAGCTGCCAGCTGCTGTCCCTCTTTCTCTTAATGGCCTCGCTCCACTATTCTTAACATGCATAAAAGACAAACATCATCGCAATCACTACATATATAACTATCGCTAAGTTCCTGGCTGTGACAAGTGGACGATCGGGGCCCTCCGATTTTTTGCTGCACGACGGTCCCGATCGTCTGCTGATCATTTTTTCTTAGAAGTTGAACCGTCGCGGCACCGCGCCAGGGCCAGTACCAGCCCCGCATGCCAGTGCCGGCACCACGCTTGGTACCGGTCCCGCGCACCAGAGCCGGTACCACACGAGGTACTGGGCGCGCGCGCTAGCACCGGTACTGTCGGACGTTGGCGGGCCAGCGCTGAGCGGCCGCACAACGAACTTTTTTCGTTTTGGGAAGCGGCGCGGAAAAAAGCGACCCAACACCATGCCTGCCCTCCAATTGACTTCGACTTTTCGTACCCTAGGCTACAGCACTCGACTTCGACCGACTTCTACGCTGCTATGCTCAACTACGCCTTCGCTCTACGTTGGACACACATGCACACGCACATGCAGACACACACTGGCATACTGCGTAGCCACACGGGCCCTGTAGGACCCGTCCCGGACATTCAGCCTAAAAGCCTAAAACTTAGGATCTACAGGCCTCGGTCGTTTC
>BFEA01000579.1:923464-942960 GCA_003427395.1 Chara braunii
CTCTCTCTCTCTCTCTCTCTCTCTCTCTCTCTCTCTCTCTCTCTCTCTCTCTCTCTCTCTCTCTCTCTCTACGAAAAGAAACATCGCTGAGCGTTTTCAAGTTCCCACCCTCATGTCCTTTGGACTACCCTTCCCTTCGTTGTTTGCACGTTCGCCCGTTCCCGTCATTTCATGTCACCACGCGTCGGTCACCGTTTTCCCATTGTGACCTCCTTTCCGCTACCTCCTCGCGACGCGCACGACGATCCGGGTCCGCGATTGGCTCCTCATCGCCCCGTGCATTCCTACCGTTCCCTCCTTTCCGTTGCGTCCTCGCTACACGCATGACGATCCATGTCTGCAACTACGGCCTCATCGGCCCCTGCGCCGACATTTCTCCGGCCCTCGGCCCATGTTCCATCGGTTCCCCCTTCGCTACTGCCCGTGACCGGTCCCGCGCGGAGCCACCCGGTTTCTGTTGGGCCCCATGCGAGGACTGCTCTTTGCTTTAGTAGGATATGGATTGAGTTCATTTATAGTGCGCACATAATTGACGTTTTTCAAAACAACAAGTCATTTTTGACATGCATACAGGTGAGAAATAAAAAGAAAACAATCATTTTTCATTTTCTTATATAGGCGTAATCAATCTCCTTTACAAGCATCATTCTACCTACCTGCACAAAACGCAAAGAAAACAAGTTCAAAGGAAATCAGTACAATTTCATACTCAAGTCAGACATTTTCATTTATATGCATAACTCGCACAAACTTTCCTTTACCTTTTCTTTTGAACATTCAAAACAAACAGGGTCAAGCAAAGTGTGGGTTCACACAGGTGTGAAGGGAAGTCTGAGTCAATCGAAGTCATGTATTTTGAAACACCTAAAATATGGATTTTTTATAAACCAATGGATCGTGAAAAATCTTTATTACTTGCTATTACTTTTTTTTTTATCACTTTTTTTTTCTTATATCCTTCTCCTTTACCTTGAGTGAAGTTTGATCCGGCTCACTCAAGAAAGCCGAGTAGTGTCCCAATCAAAATAAAGGATAATTGTTGTTAAAGGTGACAATATGCGGCACACAACTCCACAAGTTGTGGCCATTCCCCTGAACAACGACCCGCCTCCTTCCCGAAGTGTCCGAATGAGCAAGAGTCGGTCTCATTGAGAGGACTCAAGTGGGATAACCCTCCAGGAGAGTGCTCCCAAGAATAAGTCCCACATGGTTCCAAATGCCCCAGACGGTACCAATGCAGTTTCGATTACAGTTCCAATGGCACCACTTCTTCCAAGGACAGTCCCAATCAATCAAAAGTCCAACCCTTCTCCGATCACCACGTCCGATCACAATAGTCATACCAACATGCTCGTCCCCGATCTCAAAATAAGTCCCACCTGGTCCCAAAATTGCCCTAGGTGGTCCCACGTTACCTCTGCAGCATCGGATGGTTCCAAACTCAAAACTCGCTCACTCCACACGCCGCAAAAAAAATAAAGGTGGCCCATGTGCCACACGCCCCAACGACTACTGCCGCGTGCACTCATTCCATGCTGTGTCGTTGGTCCACACACCGCACCAATACCACACGTCAAATGCTACCGCCGCCATCCAAAAGCACTTCCGTAAAAAAAAATCATTCCGCAACGCAATTTCGACAGCACCAACGCTTGAAAAAATATCAATATCGCCGCACAATTTTGACGGCACCTCCCCACAAAACATTGACGACACGTTGAAAATTTATGCAACATGGTCCCCTTAAAAGTTCCGTTGTTGCCGTGTTGCCAAACGGACAGCACCTTCTCACACAACGATACAAAAAACATTGATGTCGCCGCCAATTTCGACAATATGGCCCACCGGATAAACCACCGTTGTCGTGCCACTGATCGAGCAGCGCCTTCTCATACACATTAAAAAAGATTGGCGCCGCGCGACAATCTGACAGCACCTCCCCACCATGTTGCTGTCGTGCCAAATTTTCCACGGCATAACCCCACAAAAATGAGGTATGCCTTGCCGTGTCGTTGACCCTTGGCACAACCTCACCGCCACAACACCAGCATGAGGGTGGGGCAGAGACTCTGAGCCTCCAGCCCTTGGCTATGGCTGCCCTAGCATGTCCTTCTCCAGAAGCGTGTCCCCTTACCCTGCAGACCTCCACTTCTTCCTCCAACAACACCCCCGCCGACAGCACCGCTGCTCATAATGTGATGGAGCTCATCTGCACTTGAAGTGCAAGTGAGCAGCATCACAGCTTCAACAATTGTAAGGCAAGTGTGGGTGTTGATGGCTTTTATAGCCAATAGAAGACTGTGGGCAGCAACTTGGTCCACAGGCAAAAATTCGAAACTGCTTTGGCCCCTTGATCTGTGCCCACGATCAAGGGCCACAAATCTTGATGTTCCCCTAGGGAACCAAGGTCATTCAATCCTTGACGCAGTTGGCCTTTCCTTCAAGCCATATGCTTCGGGGAATGGTTGTACCCATCCATTGCTGCAACCTGTTCAAAAAACGAACAGGCACAGTTACTCACTCATTCACACATACATATACGCACTTACCTATTACCGAGGCCACGTACGTGGCCGTTTTGTTTTTTATTTTCCCTTTTTTTTTTTTTTTTTTTTTTTTTTTTTTAATCCCTTCATCTCTCCATAAGAAGGGGCTGCTCGTCGTTAAAAAACGAACGATCTTTTCTCTCCCACTGTCGAGCGCATCGGCCCAGCACAGGGTGGGACCCTCCCGACCACATCACGCAGGAGTTGGTCTACCTCACGATACACATGGAGCTTTCGCAAGCCGCTCTGGCCGAATGAGTCAGCCATACCTCTCACAAGCCCCTACGACAGGATAGGGCCTACGTGAGGTACAACTTTACCTCCACCTGCAGGAACTGTCAGCTCCCTTTGGTGGGTGTATCCCCACCGAGCTATCAGTCCACAGTACGAAAGTTAATTAGTCGCAATCACAAAGGTGGACCAGCCGAAGGCGTTTCTCGTACGTTGTAGCATAGGGGGTACGCGCGGTTTCATGCCTCTGTCGAACCCGTACGCGAACCGACGCATTGAGGGAATGAAGTCCCAAGCGCGAATCGTCGTCGGTCGACTAGGACGTATCCCACTCACCACGCGTCACACCACACTAAGAACATAAAAAGCACACACACCTACACACGGAACAACACAAAAGAAAACAACACAAACAATCCTAGTCCCTTCGGTATCCAACCTATGTCGCTTAGGAGACACACGCGAGTCTTAACATAAAACCGCGCGGACGCATGACCTTCTCATATCGACTCACAATGCAAGCTTACGCAATCAATCACAATCGTAGCATATTGTGTAGTACCCATAATTATGCGGTCCTCATTAATCTCGGGAGTCGCGTTCGACACTCAAGTATGGGCTGACACTCGCCTTGAGAGGTTAATCTTGTTAGACAACCGCCGAGTGTGGTTGAGAACCACACCCGCTTCTGCACCCTGCGGAGAGTGGGTGGTATACATGTTCATATCTGTGGTGACAATCGTCTCTTATCGCCCTGGAGACCAGCTCCATCATCAAGGGCGTGGAGAGAACTCAAGGGGTTTGACTTTAACGATTGTCACGGACTATAACATCCAACTATAATAATTCTAAAAACCAAAGGGTAAAAAAAAATCTCTCTTTTCTCTCAACGCATGATCTCTTTAAACCTTGCGTACGATCGTAATAGGTTGTGTGAATGTACATATATACAAAGGGTTATAAATATGTGACGATCACTTCTCACAATCACAATGAGACTCCTCTCAGCCATATATATGTATGTCATCGCAGACAGTCAAATCCAAAGTCCGAACCACAAACATACGTGCAATCACATCAAAGATTCAACCAAAAGTTCACACACTACACGGGGTTATCTTCAACCATTCTCTACACTCATACCCCTTGCTTTAGCCATACAAGTCTCAGTCTTTATCCAACCTTCCATAAATAAAGACCCTCAGTATCTTTGTTAAATGGTCATTCAATAAAGTCGGGGTGGAAAAAACCCAAATGAAACAATTCAAACCACAAGGCTAAAGTTTCTCGGTTGAGTTGGCGAAAGTGAATTGGAGTTGAATCTTAAACCGACGTATCGACAATTGGCATGTTATCAGTGATAACAGAAGATGATCCTCGTAGGATCGAACTGAATCTAGTCCAAATCCGAAATCGAAACGGTCAAGAGGACCTATAACATATGACAGGTCAAAGTCAAAGGCTATCTATCAATGTATGGGGAATAAATCTCCATAGCACATTCTCACTCAAAATTCTCATGCTAACTAAGTTTAAGCCTACCTCTAAGCCCCTACCCAAAGAAAGGTAGACCTTCGACATAATCTCCCCTATTCAGGATGGATCACCAGAATCGCCACCTGTCTAACAAATTGTCAGAATCGCCACCTGTCACAATATAATCTATCTCCTTTAAACTAATAAAATGCTGGCAGCGCTTCCCGTAGGAAAAATGTCTTTTTAGAAATTATACTAGCCCGAATACAGGAAAACTGAAATGATCTCTAACTTTCAACAGACAAATTTTGTCTAACTCCCTGAATTAATAAAACTTTGGACAACACTCCCTTTAGAAAGGCAGGCTTTCCTGACTTATACTAAGTCAGATACGAATTCAAACGCAAGAATTGAGTTTAATTAAAATACAATTTAACTAACTCCTTAAATTTGTAAAAATTTCGGCAGAAATCCTTTTCAAAAAGTGTTATTCCAAGATTTGTAAAAAAAAATCAAAATCTAAAACAACTTTTGACTTCGCTAGATTTAATTTTGTCTAACTCTTCGAATTAGTAAAACTTTTGGCAACACTCTCTTTAAAAAAAAAAATTTTTCATATTTTTACTAAGCCATATATATCAAATTTAAACAAGTTGAACTTTGAGAAGTCAAAAATTTGACTAACTTCTTGGATTTGTAAAAAATCCAGCAGTGTTTCCCGTAGGGAAAGTAGCTTACCAAGATTTATACAAAGCCAAGTATAACAAATAATCCTAGAGAATTGACCTAAGCAAAAAAAATTAGCTCAGAAAATGTAGGAATTGAATTAACTCTATTACTCTACCACGTGACGAGCAACTAAAGCAACTACCTGTCAAATTGAAACTCAGACTAAGTAGTGATCTTACTCAGCCACATGCAAGGTCAAACCACATCAGTAAGTACTTTCATTAGCCCCCAAGTCAAATCTTCATAGATTAGTTCATGAAACCCTCAGATGATTTATCCCTTATACCCAATTTTTATATAACATGTTGCTAGACCATTCTGCTTAGAAACAATGTCTAGCATGCCTTAGGATATACGAGAACAAGTTGCACTACTTTTCTCTTCTTTGTGCATATGACTAGACAATTCTGCTTAGAAATAATATCTAATCGCCCTTAACTGTTTAATATCCAAAATTTAATATTTTTTTATTTTGTTCTTAAAAAGAAATGAAAATATGGGCAAGGTACTAAGCCATTCTACCTAGAAACAATGCTTTGTTTGCCCAGATTACTTTCAGGTATATTCTGTAGTTTCTCTTTTCTTCTCAGTGATATGGCTTAGCGTTGGACCATTCTGCTTAGAAACAATGTCCAACTGTCAGTTCACATGCAAATATAAATAAAATACTTTCTGTTATACTTAGTTTATACTTATGCCTGTGGCTTCAAACTAAACCATTATGCTTAGAAACAATGTTTAGTCTTTCATCAAAAATCCTCTCTCAGAAATAAAACAAGAAGTTTAATCATTCTGCTTAGAAACAATGTTAAACCTATCCGAAATCACTCAAAGCATGAAGTTGGATCCCTCAACCCAACTTTAGTCAGAAACCCCAAAAGAAACAGACAGATTAAACCATCATGCTTAGAAACAATGCTCGGTCCCAATTTCATTCATGCAAACCCTCATAAATAAACACAGCAACCAAGACATTCTGCTTAGAAACAATGTCTGGTCCTTCAGATAACAGTTAAATAAAAATAGCCTTAAGCCATTCTGCTTAGAAACAATATCAGTTATTGATTGACTCGGTCAAACGCATGCAAAATTGTCTTCCTCCCACCTTCCCCTAATTCATCCCTTAGTCTGCTTTCAACAAAAATAAAGAAGAAACTTAAGTTTTAACATGCATTTCTTCCATTAAGTCTAATTAGATCCTGAAAAAGAAAGCAAAAGTCATTGAGGAACACATGCATACAACAGTCAAACTAGAGGGGGAATAGTCAAACAGGGTTGTAGTGGGTTCATACAGACAGAAAATGGTATATCTGATAGTTCCCTGCCTCTAGAACTCCTCATGAGTCTTGGCAGAGCTCCTGCAATCAGTAGGTGGACTCCCCACAGAGTCTTGATGTAGTCCTCCAGGTTGCAATCCCGCCTGTTGCCTTCCTCTCGTAACCACAGACTAGACTTAGAGTAAGAAAAGCAGAAGGAGAGGTTTCAGATGCTCGATATACAAGAGAGGGACTGACTCGACTTACGAGAGAGGGCCTTGTTGCCTTGATGCGCCTGAGGGCCCCACAATGATGGTCAAAATGCACAACAACTCGACCAAACAACGTCAAACTGCGAATTGTTGACCCCTTGGGCGATCCTTCGGCTTGCAGCGAAGACCAACCGTTTGCAACTTGACCACCCTCCCTTGTGCTCTATGCGAAGCGTGGACAAATCGTAGCCAATCTCCACTTGGATAACGTGTGCACGCGGAACGCGTGTAGAAACAGTGCTTCGTGGCAAAACTCAATACAAAACACGGGTATCACAACCCCACCCTTAGCACTATTTCCACGTAATAAACACAGCAGGGGCTGCGATGATTGCAACACTCAGTACATATGGCTGAGGCACAGCGAGTGCACAACAAGCACACAATCGGTTGGTGTTGGTCAACAGGAACCGGCCACAGAGCTCAACAACAGTATTTTTCAGCGACAATTATGTCGCAACCAATCCTAAACAAAACACCGCAGAACACAATAACACTAAATAGTGGAAGCAACCCGTCGACCGTATACAGTAGCGACATCGTTTAGTTTTGTGACAGCAACAGATCTGACGAGGGTCGCAACAGTTCCCCGTAGCTAAAGCACAACAGTCAACCTGCGGCAGTAGCAGTTTCAACCTAACTAGCCTCCTAGGCAAACACCACTTCAATAACACTTCTCCTTAGTAACACAGACAACAACAGTTGCCCTGCCTGACTTCAATCAGATCTTCCTGTAAAAGGCGACCAGGCGCAACAATCCGTTGAAAGTGAATTAGACGGCAACGACCATCAGACTGGCGCCACCTGAGTGAAGCTCCACCTTTTTTTCACAATGCCTCTCACACTACTTCAGTCACGCGCACTACTTCAACAGACAAGCCTTTACCTTCGTGTTTCCCCTTGCATTACTCCCTGATTGGTTAATTGCAAGTCAACCTAGTAAGTAGGATGCTAACCCCGCAACTCGCTTGTGGCCACTTCGTTCAGTGGTACAGGCGGTATGCTAGCCAGCAGATGGGTCTCCCCGTCCTTCGGCTGGTTTTCACCCCTCTTCCATGAATAGGTAAAGCAAAAATCAATGGTTGTTGTTGCACCCGACTCTCCCTCTTTGCTGCTCACTTGTATGCATGTATACGCCCTCTTCAGAAATGTGCAAAATGAGAATGAATCTCTTACTGGAACGAGGGTAGATACACTGCTGGATTTCTCCGTCCATTCACCACGGGCAACTTGGCCCAGTAGTTCGGTCTTGCTCCCTCCGTCCTACCGCTATTGTAGGTAAGCACTTTCTCTGACCCCTTCCCTCTTACCTGCCTTTTCCATTTCGTATCAGATCACATTTGTGACCGAATCCATATAGGTAGTGGAAATCTACGCAACGAAACTGGCGAACACCGAGCCACCGCAATCACGGATTAACCATAACGAAGGGAACGTAGTTGTGATCAAGTGACACGTTTGAAGGGGAAATCACCCTGCTCCTTCGCTCCCTAAGAATGCAAAAAGAAAAAAAAGAAATGAATTTTTTCTTAAAACAGGGAAAAATGCATCGTTTATGAATTTCGTAAATCCGTTACCCTTCACGCAGCCTATAACTCTTTCTAACTTGTATCTTACTGACTCTTACATGAATCTAACTTCGGAATCAGGTTCAGCCTACCTAAAAACCCCTAGTTAGGATCTCTCCTCGTCCACTTTCATCGAGGAAATATCGAATTTCATGGTAATCCCTCTCTCAATTTTCCTCTCTTATGATATCACTGCGCAGTAAATTCCCTATCTTATTCCAATCCTACTAATTGTCTCACTATTCTGACATCATATTCGGGGTCGCTTCTCCCGAAAGCACAAAAATCCAACTTTTAATCAGTCGATTCCACTAAGAATCGCACGAGTTCTATATTGCTCGCTATATCACGTCCGTCTCTCTCCACGATCTTCGATCGTTCCTTACTTTGCATGCATCTGGCGTAGCTCCCTGTAGCAGTTGATTTGCCTTTAGTCGACTTCGAGATCAGTTTGCTCCTTTTGTTTCTGCGCCTCTCTCTTTGCTTAGAGTTAGCGTCCGCTCTGTCCTCTTCCTCGTTGTCCGTCACCTCTCGCTTTCTCATCACCAATCCGCCTCTGTGCGCTAATTCAGCCGCCGGTCGCCGAAAGCTACTAGAGACACGTAGGCAATTCCCCTGTCGAGTCAATCCATGTCGAAAAAAATAGACGGTGGCGTGCGATGATTTATGCCCAGCCGTCCCTGGCGACTCTGACTCGCAACAGGTAGGAGAGCTCGGGCTTATTGCAAGGCTTGAGAGCCTGAGCTTTGTGCAGCGGCCCCAACGTAGATCTTCGTGGTAATAACAAACATTGAAAGATGACTTTTGAGCACCGGAGTAGGAAGGCGCTGTCGGGCGCATCGGTCCGGCACCGCACGCGGCAGCGCGGGACCCTCTCGGCCACGTCACGCAGGAGTTGGACCAACCTTGCCGCAAACACACAAATGGAGCTTCCTTAGGCCGCTCCGGTCGAGTGCGCCAGCCATACCTCTCGTGAGCCCCTACGACAGGATAGGGCCTACGCGAGGCACAACTTACCTCCACCTTACGGGAGCTATCACCTCCCTTCGGTGGGCGTATCCCCGTCGAGCTACCAGTCCACAATACGAAAGCTGATCAGCTGCAATCGCAAAGGTGGACCAGTCGAGGGCGTTTCTCGTTCGTTGTAGCATAGGGGGTACGCGCGGTAATACGCCTCTATCGGACCCGCACGCGAACCGACATATCTGGGGGCTGAGGTCCCAAGCGCGACTCGACGTCGGTCGACTAGGACGCATCCCACACACCACGCGCACATCACTCTAACAACCACAAAACAACAATACACATACACCTACATACGCACGAAACGGCCCGAACGAACAACGCAACACAAACAACGCGACAACACTCCTAGCCCCTCGGTAGCCATCCCATAATTTTTCGATACGGAAATCAGATGGGCGTCGCGCGGCGAGACGTGATATAAAACCGCGTGGACGCAGGACTAACTCATATTGACTCGCAATGCAAGCGTACGCAAGCAGTCGCTATGATGGCGTACTATGTAGTACCCATACTCACGTGACCCTCGTTAATCTCGAGGGTCGCGTTCGACACTCAAGTGTCGGTTGACATGCGCCTTGAGAGTTAATCTCTCGACGCCGGACAACCACCAAGCGCAGTTGGAGACCACACACCCTCTTCTGCACTCTGTGCACAGTGGGTGGTGCACAGATCCATACCTGTGGTGGTAGCCGTTTCTTGCGGCCTTGGGGATAAGTCCTACCCCAGGCCTGGGCAAAAGTCAAAGGGTTTGACTTTGACGGTTGCCACGGACTACAACGTCCAACCATACAAACTCTAAAAAGCAAGGGTAAAAAGGGAACCTCCCTTCCCTCCCGAGACATAATCCAGTTAACCCTTATTCACACTCACAGTAGGCCTCTCAAATACTCAGGGCACTTATAAATACGTAAGGGTTGATTATATAGGACGAACACTTCTCACAGTCACAGTGAGGCTCCTCTCAGCCATATATATATGAAATCGCAGGCAATCACATCCAGACTCCGAACCACAACCATACTTGCAATCACATCAAAGGTTCAACCAGAAGTCCACGCACTACACGGGGTCAACTTCAACCATTCCTCGCACTAATACCCCTCGCTTTAACCATACAAGCCTCACTCATGCAACTCTTAAATAAATACTCAGTACTTTTGTTGGATGGTCATTCAATAAAGTTCGGGTAAAAGCACAACAAAACAATTCAAATCTCAAGGCTAAAGCCTTTAGGTTGAGTGGCAGGAGTAAATTGGAGCTGAATCGTAAGCCGACGAATCGGCAACCGACCTGTTATCAGTGATAACAGAAGGTGATCCTTATAGGATCAAGCTGAAGCTAATCCAAATCCTGAATCGAAGTCCAACGAAAGTCTGTACCATAAGACAGGCCAATGCCCAAGCTAAATCATCAGCATGTGGGGGATGAACCTCCATAACACATTTTCACTCAAAGTTACCTGCCAACTAAGTCTAAGCCTACCTCTAAGCCAGTGCCCCAAAGCAAAGGTAAACTAATGGCAGAATCTCCCCTATTCAGGGTGGATCGCCAGAATTGCCACCTGTCAAAATATAACCTAACTCCTTTAAATCAAAAAAAAATTGGCAGCGCTTCCCGTAGGAAAAGTGTCTTTTCAGAATTTATAGCAGCCCGAATATGAAACCAAAAATAGTCTTTGACTTTCCAAAGCCCAATTTTGTCTAACTCCCTGAATTAGCAAAAATTTGGGCAGCACTCCCTTTAGAAAAGGAGACTTTTCAGATTTTTATTAAGTCATATATAAACTTTAGACAAGTTGAACTTTGACAAGTCAAAATTTGACTAACTCCTTGGATTTGCAGAAATTTTGGCAGCGCTTCCCGTAGAGAAAGTAGCTTACCAAAATTTATACAAAGCCAAGTATAACAAAAGATCTCAGAAAATGCGAGAATCGATCTAAGTAAAAAAACTTAGCTCAGAAAATGCAAAAATTGAACTAACTCCTATTGCTCTAGCACGAGGCGAGCCTCTAAAACAACTACCTGTCAACCTGAAACTCAAACCAAGTAGTAGCCTCACTCAGCCACATGCAATGTCAAACCATAAAGGTAAGTACTCTCACCATCCCCAAGCCAACTTGGCAGACAATAGTTTGTAATCTCTCGATACTTTATTCCCTTCTACCCAGCTTACATAGGGCATAAAGTCAAGCCGTCTAATCTTATGGAACCTGCCTGAGTCAGCCATTGAGTATACACGAACAGGTTGCACAACTACTTCTCTCTTTCTTTTGGGGCATATGACTAAGCCGTTCATCTTAGAACAAGGCTCAGCCGCCCTGAACTGTTTAATATCCAAATTATATATACCTCTCTGAGCTTGGTGTTCAAAAGCCAGACATAGGACTGAGTCGTTCATCTTTGAACAAGGTCCAGCCTGCCTAGGGTTACCTTCAATTATACTCTTAGTTATACTCTCTTCATCGTCCAATCTTATGGAGCCCATGCCTGACTAGCCTGTTCATAAATAGAATAGTATAAAATATAACCAAAATTATAACCTTTGGGGTTCCAGCATGTGCGAGGCATTCGGCCAAACCATCCAATCTTATGGAACATATCTGGTCCTCTGCCAGGTTCGTTTTTCTCTGATCCACGGTGTGCGGCATGAGTCCAAGGCCGTCCAATCTTATGGACATGCCTTGCCCTCAGCGAGAATTAGTCCCTCAGAATGAAACAGGAAGGGGTTGAGCCGTCCACTCTTATGGACTTGCTCAGACCTCCTCGACAAAAAACAAAAGAAACAGAACAAAACCCCAACCGAACATGACAACCAAACCCTTCAATCTTATGGTACAGATTCGGCCCCTGAAAAGTCAGCCAGAGCCAAACCCTCACAATTCAGAGCAATCAGACCGTCCAATCTTATGGAACTGGTCTGACTCTCCATGCAATTCAAAAATAGAACACAGCGGTCAAGCCGTCCAATCTTATGGAACTGGTCTGACCCCGTAGGACCCTGCCAACCTCAAGCAAAACCACATTTCACCCGCCCTTCTCCAGATGCAGCCCCTTGTGTTCACAATCTGCGTTCAGGCAATCAACAAAATTGAAACTGCGATTACACACACATTCCTTTACTTAGTCTGACTTGTGTCCTGTCAGTCAAACCAAAGTCAAAATAGGGGTGTATACAGTATACTCAGTCAACATAACAGGACGTACAAATAGGGGTTATACCAGGGGGTATAGAGGGAAAGCAAAAGGTTATCTTTCAGTTCCCTGCCTCCAGAACCCCTCTTGAGTTCCGGCAGAGCTCCCACAATCGGTGGGGCGAACCTCCCACAAAGGCCTTGGAGCGGATTACAGGTTGCAATCCCGCCTGCCGCCTTCCTCTCAGAGCCAACAGACCAGACTTAGAGTAAGAAAGGCAGGTAGAGAGGGGTTTGAGACTCTCAGATCCAAGAGGGGTGCACTCAGACTCGCGTGAGAGGGCCTTGATACCTTGGTTCTCCTGAGGGCCCCGCAATGGCAGCCAAAGTGTGCAACAGCTTGGTCGACACTGAAGTCAAACTGTCGAAGTCAGCCCTCTGACGATCTTCCGAATTGCCGCAATGACCCTTCCATAACTACTCTTCCAAGCTGTAGCAGCAATGATCCCCCTAGTCATTCCTTTAGTCCCTCTCATATGCCTCCATACCACCGCCTCCCTTCCTAAGCTCACGATCCCCTATCAAGAGGGCCGCACACAGCTGGGGGCAACAGCACCTCTGCCCCGGCTACTCCCTCCAGGGGTTACCGCCGCAACGATGGCCGGTAATCAACGACAGCTGCAACCTGCTAACGTGGCCAACAAAAATACAACTGTTGAAGGTGGCACGGTAATCAAACTTGATATGGCAGCAAGTACTTCTCATGCAATACTGCAGCCACTGTAATAGGTGTACCAAACGCCTTATTTCAATCACTCAAGCATCACTGTGACACACACTGTAATGCCCGGCCACAACAGACAGTAACCGGACTCAGAAGTAGGATTTGGCAGCAGACTTTCACAGAACACAACGCGGGGACGCTGTCTGTAAGACCACGTACATGAGCATCACTACCCTGTGTTGTACCAGCTCCCGGTAGTCCACAGGCGCGCGACTCACCTCTAATTACTCCATTCGACAGGTTGAGGAGCGTACCAACTAACAGCTTAATCGTTGTCCCGCTATTCGTCTATTACCGCTTCGAACAAATAGATGAGCAGCGCTTTGTAATCACCACAATCCTTTGCACCAGCCACACAAATCATTCCAGTTGCAACATCCGCAACACAGACCAAATTAACAGGTTCACAGACCAAATCGTCACCATACGAAATAGCTACAGTCTCTTCCATACTGATAGCTTTCCACTCCCTCCCAGCATTCTCCCTAAACAGTATTCACTGCAATACTGGGGCAAAACCGCAGCAACTCGCAGCCTTGTTCATCAATCGCCTTATCAGACAAGCTACTCTACCGAGTAAGAACGGCCAAGCACAAACCATGTAGGTTCTCCAACCTCACTCTACAGTCTCCATCTTCCGTCACTTAGGCTTTCTCCCCTGATCCGCGTGTCTCAGGCTGGTGCTTCATGGACTCTCGCCGCAGCCCTGGCCGCACTAAGTGGGCCATTCACAGTTCCATAAGGCAGCATGCTCGTACCTAGGCCTGGACAATTCAGCCTTTGAAACTAGCAGAGACTACTGACAGGATTGTGCAAGTGTGAGATGAGCGCCGTAAGCCTGACCCCTTAGGCTGCAACCGGGTTCCCCCCTCCGGAGTTCAATTTTTGCGGTATGATATGAGCATACCTCACAGCCCAACTTAGCTCTCCGCCTCAGTTCGTCCCAATGGCTGCGAATAGCACGCACACTAAATTGGCTGAGAACTGTCTGCCTCCTGGCTCGAGAGTCTGAGAACAGCCCCCCTGCTGGCCCTGGTCACTTCCATCACTAGACGGAGGCAGAAATCTAAACGAGTCTTTTGGCATAACTGGGAAGGTTCGTCTCGCCAGTCCGGTAAGCCCTCAACCCTCGTGGCTATGCCCACGCCACTTCCTTTGAAAGAGCGGGCAACGACCAGTTTGAACCTGTCGCTAGATCATGGGCGCACCTGCTACCTTCCAGCTATACGTACAAGGAGGTAGAAGGGGTTACTTCCACTGATGGAATGAGCAACGCACCGGCCAACAGGTAAGTCTCAGTTAACTCTCTTCTTCTCTCTGTCCCGCCCGTCCTGCTGCAAAATGTCACGCCCTGTCCGAACGTGTGAAAAGAAAAAAAAGGAAAAAGAATAAATCTTCCGCTAAAACCCGGTGTCGAACGCATCGGCCCTCGGGTGAACGAGGGCCCTCCCGACTATGTCACGCAGGAGTTAGAACAAAACAAAATCAAGAGACAACTTAGGACGATGCATAAATAATCCCGTGAACCGCCGAGACGGACGTGGTTGCATTGTCCCTTCGCCGCTCTAGCCGGGTGCGCCAGCAATACATCCCTCGGTCCCCTACGACAGAATAGGTTTTCGCGGGGCACAACTTACTTTCCCTGAGGGGCTATCACCACCCTCAAGGGCGTATCCCTACCGAGCTACCGACCCACATGCGAAAGTTTTTACATGCAATTGCAGAGGTAGGTCAGCCGAGGGCGTTTTCTCGCTCGCTGGAGTATAGGTACGCTTGGTTAACRCCAAGTGGACCCTAACGTTRTCCGTTCCCGAGGGCGCTGATCTTCTCGGTACGAACGAGCGTCGGTCGACTAGGCCGACCTCAACCAAACGTGAAACCCAACATATAATCCTAGTCCCTTTATAATCCCCTACTCATAAAATGACTAAAATACAAAAACAACATTTCGACTTAATGAGATGGTCTGCCAAGGTTATCATTTCCTGCCTACATGACCGACGAGGCAATTGTACTGTCGTCCGAAGACGGGAGATCCGTCGCGCACAACTTTTACAAATAAATACCGCTGGTACCATGCAGATCAACAAGTGATCTGGCTCCTGGTCGATATCTGAACTCCCGGTTCGACCATATTGTCGTACCGCATACATCTATTCGAAGGAGTGACTAACAATTCTGTCGGTTGATTTGTCCTCTTGGACAATAATTACTCTCTCCGTTCCACGAATGACGAAGTACCCATCCCTAACACCAAATACTTGGCATGGAGATGTTTCATTTCCTGATACTTCGCCCTCGCCCTTTTGCTCGACACCTTCTCAGGTGTTCGGTTTTCATTTTGCTCGGCTAATTCTTCAGCGATCGTTTACCCCTCAATGCATAAGCATGATAGTGCTATCATCGGCGTAATCCAGATACTATCCATCTGGTTGGCCTACCTACGTAAGATTGTTGTTTTTTTTGTTATTATTACCCTTGTAGAGTCACGTAGATGTGGCCCTACAAAAGAACAGCTTACCATTGCACCTGACTCGAGAGGGTGCGCTCAGCCAGGATAAACCTGTCGGCCCTCACGGGCCCCAGCCTCTATCCGATGGAGTCGCGTAAGCTCCTCGTCGTCAAAAATCAAGGTGGAGACACGTCCACCTCGCACGACTCGGACCTTCCGTGTATCATAGAAAGAAGCCTTTCATGACGCGAGCCTCCAAACTATGGCGCGGAACAGCTGACGCATCCGAAACAGGTGCGTGGTAGTGGTTTCTTTAATCCAAATGAGGCCATAGCGCTCCCTGGATAGGGTAATTTTGACGCTCACAATCACCCGAGAAAGGCATTGGAGGTTGCTTGCGCGATGGAAATACAAGGTGTATCCATGAACTTCGTCCGGAAGTCGGGCCACATTGGCACGAACATCCGCGCCCGAGTTAGGAAAAAATCCCTGCCCACCACTTAGCACGCCGATAAAACCAATCCACCACGTGGGCACTCCATCCCGAACTAGTAATAATCGCTCCGCTCGCCGGATCAGCTCCTCGTCCGTAGTGTCGCGAATCAGTAGATATCTGGCCCGAGTGAAGTCCCGTCGTCTGCTAGACATCTGCACTCCGAAGAAGCCACCTGTTAGAAGAGGCGCTCGTAAATTTCACAAGCCTGGTCATAAAACGCGGTAACGTCAAAACGTTCTGAGCGAATGATATTAAATCTATTCGCTCGCACCCGTCTCACGTGATGAAGGAGGCTGAACGGTCCATGCAGATCGTTCAAGTGGACTACAATATGGAGGAACATCCCTTTAACCTCCAGAATGGCCTCTACTCCCGGACAGTCCTCGTGAACCACAACTAGGTTCATGTCTCCGTAATCTCGTGATGGACTAGGAGACGCAAAATCATATCGTACAATACGCTGGCCTGGTTCAACCAAAAAAATATAACTCCGCAGTCGTTTCCTCACGCCCCTGTCCCAGAATCGAGGCACATCCTGTTCCGAGTAAACCTCAAGTGGGTTGTACACCAGCCTTCCTTTCCGTATCATGCCGGCGCGGGATCGTGTCGGCACCGCTAGCCAATAAGCCGCCGCCTCGCGTGTGCTGAACAATCGGAAGATTACTGTCCCCGCAAGCATCTGAACGACGAAGCGGTAACTTGTCAAAATAAGTTCAAACATACCCATTTCCACGTTCAATCTTCATTCCCCTTTTCGGACCGTGATTCTTGTGTCACGGTCCGATCGCGAGAGTAGTGCCTATTTGCACTCCCGTTAACACTAGTTGAATCACGGTTTGGGCTTCTTGTGGCACCAGCCCTCCTACGCATTGGTGGCGCCTAAAATGGCCACCCAACAGGATGCTAGGTTCAACCTCCCCTTTTCCTGAAAGCACGAGGGGGCTACTCCTCTCAGCTTCTAGGCACCCTACCCCCTAGGAAGTGGTCTGGAATACCCCTCCCCCTCACCCGAACACATTGTTCATGACTCAGAAGTTGGGTTGGCTCCACCGCAACAGCATGGTATCCCCCCGCATAAGCGGTCCGCTCCGAGTCGATAACAGGGCCGGCGCCTAAGGCAACGAACCCCCGCCTCAGATGCCTCCTAGAGAGAAGAAGCCTAAACCCTAGGTGCAGACGACCGCTCTATGTCTTCCAGGCTCAGGGTCGACTTAGACGAATTGAGAAGAGAAAGAAGTAAAATACTTTGGACGGCCATAGAAGGAAAGTGGTCGTTCGGGATAGAATGGGGAAATCCTTGGGAAGATACTAAGGTATTCCCTTGTCTTCTTTTCTTTTAAATTTTCCCACGGCCTTCATTCTTTCGGCACCCGTCCGTTCGCACTTCCATTATTATTTTTATCCCTCCTCTGTTATGTCACATGCATTCAGGTTGAGTGGGGAAAAGGTGAGCATCCCCATTATTCTCCCGAGCAAACAATGTTGATTCCTTCTCACATGCATCTCCCAACCTACCTGCACAATCAAGAAAAGAAACAATCCAGAGATTCATCCATCCCGAAAGCAAGTCAGCCCTTTCTGCACACGCATGACATCACACCCTTACTCTACCTTTTCCCCTGAATTCAAAGCAAGGTCATGCAAGGTGTGGGTTCACGCGGGTGTGCAAAGGAACTGAGTCACACTGACCTTGAGTGATTTTTATGAGGGCTCGCTCAAGAAAGYCAAATATCTTCACAAAAAAGTTCGACCGCACAACTCTCGTTGTAGCCGCTCACAAGGACGAGTCACACCSTCCTTCAAACGCCACCACTGACCCAGGCGCCGCTGACCAATACAGAAGAGAGCTCGCCGCTGAGGAGAGTGTCCCACTCTCAAATCCCACAGCCTCAATGTCACACATTCCAGCAAAGATGGCGCCAACTCAACCCACCAAATACCAAGTCAGGTCACCACCTGCCTGCCGCAATACTCGGTGGTTCCGGATCCAATCCCCGCTTACTCGGTATGCCGCAAAAAAATAACAACGGCCTCAGCAATTCTTACAAGTGTCGTGTGCCGCAACGCCGTCAACAAGACAATCGTCTCACCCTTTCTGTTCCCAGGTGCACTTCCACCTTAGCGGTACCGTCCCTGCGGCAACGTCCTACCCCCCTTCTCGCAGTCCTGTGCAAAATACTGTTGTCACAGAATCCAGCAGCACCCTCGTCGTACCGCCAAGAAAATCGATGCTGCCGCTGCCAGAATTCGGTGGCGCTTCCGCTGTACCGCAAGAATACCAGTGCTGCCGCCGCACAATTACGGCAGCGCTCTCGCTRTTCCGCCAAGAAAACAGGTGCTGCTGCCGCAAAAATTCGGCAGCGCKTCCGCCGCACCTCCCTAGAAAACCAGCAGCAACCTTAAAGCCACGGCTTCCCCACAGTCTGCAGCACAACACAGAAGGTGGGGCAAGAAGCTCCCAGCCTCTAGCTATGGCTGCCTCCTCCTTCGTCCAAGTGCTACTGCAGACCTCCAGCACTTCGCCTCATTACACCAGCAGCCAGCCAGCCAGCATCTACTCAAGTAGAATGCCCCAGCAGCATTGCCACAAGTGTGAGGCTGCTGGGTGGTAGGCTGGCTTTTATAGCCGGCTGAAGGCTGAGGGCAGCTACTTTGCCCCGAGGCAAATCTCGGAACAGAGCCTGGCCCTGGATCAAAATCGCGATTAAGGGCCAGGAAACTTGATGTTCCCCTAGGGGAACCAAGTTCTGAACCTTGGCAGCGCATCTGGCCTTCACCCGCAGCCGGACGCAGCCCCGAAATGGATGTCCCAAGCCTTTTTCCAGCAGACTGTTGAATTCAACAATCTGCATTCTCATGAAAGCCCAGAAGCTTCTAATATTGCATCTGGGCCTGCGTCGCGGCCAAGTTCACGGCCTTCCCCCTCTCTCAACTTTCCTTYCTTCTTCTTCTTCTTGCCCCTGCACTTGAACTACCTCCGCGGCCATGTTCGTGGCCGTTACTTGTCATTTTCTTCTCCCCTCTGCGTTCCTCTGTACCTGGGCACAACCAGTGCCAGGTTTGGGCGGCCTTTGGACAGCTGCAGCCTGGTTCATGAACAGGCGTAGCTGATTACGACCCTATCAGTGGGCTAAAATTCAAAAACAAAAGAAAAACAAAAACAAAAACAAAAATAAGAGAACCAAAAACACAAACAAACCCAACTCACCTTGCCTGTATGCGGCCATATAACATGGCGCATACATGCGCTTTTGCCCATCCTCAGATGGGCCGTCGGGGTACAGCCCCCTGATGAGTCGGTGAAAGTCCGACGAAACGGCCTGTCGTAGTCAGGTCCCCCCCCTCTCTCTTTCTCTAAGGAACCCTGAACCTAGCCGCCTACRGGCGGCAGGTTCAGTCGCTTCTGATGAGAAGTCGGGGTTCAGTCACCCGAAAAGTCGGTGTGGCTCCAATAAGACAGTCGGGCACTGTCAAGTCCCATTCGTTTGAAACGAATGGGTGCTTTCACCCCATAAAGAACAATAAAAAAA
>BFEA01000580.1:2091-18642 GCA_003427395.1 Chara braunii
CACACACACACACACACACAGACACACACACACACACACACACACAGACACACACACACACACACACACACACACAAAGGAACATAGGCCCTTAGGGCTGTGTTCCCCGCGCCCCTGCAGTAGACAATGGGATATTGTTGGTCTTAGATGCATCTATTGGCAAAATGTCGAGTCTTTGTGTTAGTTGCACCACCACAGACGGCCCCAACCCTGCACCGTATGCCACTATGGTAAGGGGCAACATGCAATATGCCCTTGGCTTTGAGATGTAGCTATGCTTGCAGGGGTCCCCTGTATAGCCTTGGCAATAGTGGCAGGTAGGTAGTAAAACGTAATTGTGAGAGAATAATTACCATAATTACCAGCACTACTTCCCAGGCACGTTTGTCCGGGGCTGAAAAAAAAACGCCCTGGGCCCCGAAAGAAAGTGGACCGACGCGGGCCTCATTTTGGTTGGCGCCGCCAGCCATTTTGCTCCGGAGGCCAAGCCCCGAAAGTTGGGCGAGCATGCAAGTCGCAACTTCGAAAAAATGGCTGGGGGGGGGGAGCGGCCGAAGCGGGCGGGTAGCGTAGCGCTCCGCCTCGGACCATTGTCGTCGTTATCGACGGCGCTGCCCAGCCACGTCCTCCACCGTCAAGACGGAGAGTGGGAATTGGCCATGCCCGCCGCTACAACAAAGGCGTTTGACGTCGGTCGCTCGGGTAGTCCTGTGGGGTAGAGTAGGGTAGGTTACTCCCGGTTTCTGATGTATTAGTCGGAACGGACTAGGAATAAGTGGTCTAGGCGCATCTTCCTCGGATTAGCACGATGCGATAACCTAGGAGAATTATCTATCCTAACTCTGAAATTAGTGGGAAAACAGGTCTTTATAGCTGCCACCCTAGAGAGAAGATGATGGCAAACCAAATGGCAAACGCGAGGTATATTCCCCCGACTCCATTGGCGACGGCAAGGACCGAGGAAAGACTAAGAGAATTTGTGGGCATATGTTACATGCAAGGAGTTTGTCCGGACGATGCTTCGTTGGGGGAAGTTATTGAGGATGCAGAGGGGAAACGCTTTGTGGTCAACGGTCAAGTCAACGCAGTTAAGGAAGTATGGTTGAAGGACCACACAGTCATAGTCACGTTCCAAGGAGGAGCAAGGCACTTGTCAAGGCAAGTGAAGGAAGACTTGATTAGGGCATACGAAGATGGGTGGTTCGTGAGAAGACTTTTTGGTCCAGGTGCAGAGCGAGGGAGGGTAAAGTTTGAAGGAGCAAATGTGGCTTCATACGTTGCTAGGTCGGAGCAAATCACCACCTGGCTTCTCCAACAAAAAGAGTTGAAGATCAAGCTTCAAGATGCGGAGGAGTACGTAGTCACATTCAAACCTTGGCTCCCCTTGCAGGAACTGAAAGCAATGAAATTACAAGAAGCTGAGATGAAATTCTGGATAATGGCACTGCGGGTCCCCCTGGATGGCTATTACTATTTGCGGAGCACGGTTCAAGGGATGTTTGGTGACGTGCTTCTGATGCATCCTCCAGAATACGATAGCTCGAGGCCGAAACTAATGAACGTGAAGTTTGACATGTCGCCCGAGGTCCGAGAGAAAGTTGACAACGTGTTGACCATCGAGTCGCCTTCCGGGGAAAGATGGATTGTGGAGATCGCTACCCCGTATACGGATTGGTGCAAAAGGTGCAAATGGTACTTCCACACAGAAGTCAATTGCCCCAGAATCCGTCAAGGAGAGGAAAGAGGCGGAAGTCAGATAGCTGGATCCGGGGGTCACAAGGTGAGGCTCACACAGTATCAACAGAGACAGGAGAGACAGGAGAGGCAAGCAGGATCCCATGCAGCGAACATGGGCGAAGCAACGGCGTCCCAGCCAG
Source organism: Chara braunii (assembly GCA_003427395.1). Taxonomy (NCBI): domain Eukaryota; kingdom Viridiplantae; phylum Streptophyta; class Charophyceae; order Charales; family Characeae; genus Chara; species Chara braunii. Next base: position 3,969 of record BFEA01000580.1, read on the forward strand.
CAGCGGCAGTGAACAGGCCTCAAGCCCAGGAGCCCAGATGGTCGGATCAAGTGGGAACGAGAGATAGGTTCATGTGGAGCAGTCAAGAGGCTAGAAGTGGAGACAGGTCGAGACAAGGCGAACAGAGCGGCCATCCGGTACGAGAGCAAGGCCAGAATTCTCAGGGAGCTGGACGGGAACCAAGGGGAATGATCCTGGAGGAGGGGCAGGGCGTTCGAGACCACGTGTACCATGGCTGCTGCTAGGCGGACAAGGTGGATACTTGATACCGGAGGACCACACAGGAGGCCCATCGTTCATGGCACCATGGTTGGGAAAATCAAACTGGCTCAATGACGGCTACAACGGTGAAAGAGTGACTCCACCGGTTGATCAAGTGCATTGGCAGGACACTTCGTGGGGCCTAGGACCACAGGATCCCCATCTGCGGCAATTTTGTCAACTAGAACAGGTGTACCAAGAGTCGCAGGCCCTGGTTCCCCTGGTCCGCCCGCGTCCTCAATACCCGATTAACTCCTATGACTGGAGGGACCTGTCTCTGCATTGCAGGGAGCCTCACCCCTTGCCCCCAGGCCCATCTTGGAGATCATATAGACTAGGACCGTCAAGACTGGGAAGAAGAAGTACAAGTGGGGATTGGAGGGATCAGGGGAGAGCGTCAGGGAGTGGTTGTAGGGGAAACTGGAGAGATCGAGGCAGAAGGGAGGACGAAAGGTGGAGAGACTACGAACGAGAAGGGCACAGAGATGGTGTGCAAACCAAGTCATGAGACAAAGCGAGATCCAGATCGGGGGAACGAACAGGAAACAGAGGGGATATGAGGAAGATTCCTGAACAAGAAGAAGATGCGGAAGGCACGTAAGGAGAGTTGTCGAAAACCTCGTCATCCTCACAGTCTGGGGTGAGATGGGGAAGTGGGTGGTATGAAGGGGAAAAGGTGTCCGAAGGCTCAGGGGGTGAGCGATCCTCTATGCCGAGTTCATCCGCCACCAAGTTACCAGAAAACGAAGAGATTATGGGAGAGGTCAATTCGAACAGATGGGAGATCGGAGAGCAGACACACTTCGCAAGAGTCAAGCAGAGAAGGTGCAAAGAAGATTGGTGTCCATCCTCTATACAATGGAAATGACGGGGTGTATTTTCTGGCCTTGGTGCAACCGGACGGCTCACCAGTGTTGTCGGCGGTGGATGTAGACCACTCCCCTACACCATCGGAAATCGTTGAGTTCACAAAGTCTCTGTATGGCCAACATGTACCCATCTGGCTGATCCCGCGGTCCTCGATGGTGAGCTTAATAGTGGAATCGGGCGATCGTTTCTATAAACTCTATTTTCCGTTATTAGACGCACGTGTCCCTCTGGAGCTGGCGAACTCCCTGACGCAGGTGGGAGTGAGATGGGTACATATGACCAAGTTATCAGACCAACACATGCAGGAACTGGAGCTCATCAAGATCTTACCGGACATCTCAGCTCTGGTTTTGAGAAATGTTAATGAGAAATTGCAGGCTGAGGAAAACCTACTTTCCCCATTCTTGGCCAAAGCACTCACAGAAGACTGGCAGGTCCTCTCTGCTTCGAACTCGTCCCATGGTAGTACGCGTGACAGGTCCAGACCCTCTCGCAATTCCAGGGACTCCAGAGCAACAGGGGCAGACAGAGGGGTTCAACAGCACGCTGACCAGCAGCAGCCACAGACCCGCATCCAAGTTCCAGCGGGAACAAATGTAAACAATGGGCAGGCTTAAGTTAGCTTCTTGGAACATCAGAGGGTTGGGGGATACGAATGGTAGAGGCAAGAGGAGGGGTCTGAAGTCTTGGGTACACGAGTGGAGCAGAAACTGTGTCATGCTTCAGGAGACGAAGTTGAACGAGGAGAAGATTAAGGACCTGGGACCATGGTGGGATGGCCCCCAAGTCTGGTCCCCTGCTCAAGGAACGAGGGGGGGGGTCTGCATTCTGCTGCACAGAGACCTTCAAGTTCGAGTGATTAACAAAGAGGCGGACATTTGGGGTCGCTGGGCGTGGATGCGAGTGGAAGTGGGAACAAACGAATGGATCCTAATGACAGTGTATGCACCAACAAATTCGAGGGAAAGAGAAGGTTTTTTTAGAACCCTGCTCTCCAACATCCCGAAAGTAGACAATGTCATACTAGCGGGAGATTGGAACAGGTCCTTAGACGACGCTCTCCGCCCGGATTCGGGGACTGCCAGCAACAAGGATGTCGAGTGTCTGTTGCATCTGATCGAAGTATTGTCCCTTACGGACCCCTTTCGGTTGCTGAACCCGGAGGATCCGGGCTTTACTTGGTTCTCCCACCTGCATCACAACAGACAATGTGTAACCAGACGTCGCCTCGACTACTTGCTGATATGCGACCACCTGTTGCCGCGAGTAACAACTGTGAAGCACGCAAGTAGCCCACTTTCGGATCACAAGCCAGTCACAACAGATATCAAACTTCAAGAGGGGTGTGAGAGGGGCAAAGGGTTCTTCAGATTGAACAAGCAGGTTCTAGAGAACCCACGGATCGACGAATGGGTGACCACATGAATAGATGAGAGTCTGCAAGCAACTACTTTGCTGATTCAGCAGAGTGGTTGGATGGAGGATTGGCAAGTGTATCTGGGATCTTGGACGTGTGCTCTCGAATTTTGGTGAAAGAAAGGAATGTGAAGGAAGCGGAATGGAGGAAAAGAGTAGAGGAAGCGGAAGCACGTATAGAGGGTCATCCCATATCAGCAATGGTGTGGGCTGCAGAAAGGGAACGCAGAATGGGGGAATGGGATAAGATCCAGCAGAACAAGCAGAAGAGATGGGCCGAGTTACTTAGAGAAAAAGGGATCGAGTGTCATGATCAAATGGCGAAGGAAACTTTTCAGAAGCTGCAGCCGCGACGGACCCATCAACAGACAGTAGAACTTCGACACCCCTTTGACTGCAATCCTCCGAATGTCTCCACTGCTGCAGGCATGCTCCACTACGCAAAACTTTACTACGAGGATATCCTCACTTCGAGACGTCCGCAGGAAGATCCAACAATGGACCTCTCAACCGACACGTACATGTGGGAGGATACGAATGTGAAATTGTCAGACACAACCAGGCTAGATCTTGATCGACCGGTCTCCCTGGAAGAACTGACACATATCAGCAATGGTGTGGGCTGCAGAAAGGGAACGCAGAATGGGGGGATGGGACAAGATCCAGCAGAACAAGCAGAAGAGATGGGCCGAGTTACTTACAGAAAAAGGGATCAAGTATCATGATCAGATGACGAAGGAAACTTTTTAGAAGCTGCAGCCGTGACGGACCCATCAACAGACAGTAGAACTTCGACACCCCTTTGACTGCAATGCTCTGAATGTCTCCACTGCTGCAGGCATGCTCCACTACGCAAAACTTTACTACGAGGATATCCTCACTTCTAGACGTCCGCAGGAAGATCCAACAATGGACCTCTCAACCGACACGTACATGTGGGAGGATACGAATGTGAAATTGTCAAACACGACCAGGCTAGATCTTGATCGACCGGTCTCCCTGGAAGAACTTACACAGACAGTTAAGTCCATGGCAAAGAGGAAATCCCCAGGCATTGATGGCCTATCTGTTGAGTTTTATAGTGTCGCTTGGGGTACGTTGTGTCCGAAGTTGGTCGAACTGTACAATCAGGTTTTAGTGGGGGGCTTTCTGGGAAGAGGGATGACACATGGGGTGATTAGTATGCTTTTAAAAAAAGGGGATAAGACAAAAGTCAAGAATTGGCGGCCAATCTCGCTGCTGAAAGTGTCCTATAAGATCTTAGCCAAACCACTGGCGCGAAGGTTGGGGCGCTATCTACTGAATTTGGTAGAAGGAGATCAGGCCGCGTTTGTTCAAGGGCGTTCGATATTTAATAACATAGTCACAGCGTTGGAGGTGCTGGAATGGGTGCAGTCAGAGAATATGAATACGACCATTCTACTGTTAGACTTAGAAAAGGCGTATGACAAAGTTGGATGGTCGTTCGTGTTCACGACTCTGAGGAGAATGGGCTTTGGCACACCTTTCTGTAAGTGGATGGTGGCAATGTATACGCTATCGACGTCAGCGGTAATGATTAATGGACATCTGTCAGCGTCCTTCAAACTCACATGTTCGTTGTGGCAAGGCTGCCCGCTGGCCCCACGTCTTTTCGTGTTGCAGATGGAAGTCCTGCTTCACAGACTGCGAAGAAATCAAAGAATCAAAGGACTGACTTTGAACAGTGGCGCACAGTGCAAAGTCGAGGCTCTTGCAGATGACCTCTTCGTCGTCAGTGAGAACTCCAACGAATCCCTGTCTGCTCTGAAGGATACCCTCACGGAGTACTTGGCCCTGTCTGAAGCATCGGTTAACTGGAATAAATCGGTATTCCTGCTGAAAAGAATCTTAGAAGGGGAGGAGGAAAGGTTTCTAGGAGTTCTGGTCACCCTTCATATCGATGCTTCCACTCAAGGCCTGCTGCTGCAGCAAAGAATAGCAACAAGATTGAGATCATGGGGCGTGGTGTGGCATTTGTCGATCATTGGGAGAGCGTTAGCAGCAAATGCGGCCCTTTTTTCTATAATGTGGTTCGTGAGTTCTGTCAAGGAGGTGTCGGACAATGTTTGGAAGACCATCAAACAGCTGGTAGCACGCTTTATCTGGAAACCGAGGGCCAAAGAAGGGGAGGCCTGTCTGATAAAAGTTGCCTAGGAGCTTTTGACCTTTCCGCGGTGTGAAGGAGGCTTGAACTTGGTGGACCCCGTAAGTAAGAACCAGGCCCAGCTCAGCATGTGACTGCTAAGAGTAGCTAACGCTGCAGTGAAGGAACACTGGATGGAGCTAGCAGAACAGATTCTCATGAAGGAGTGGGACTTGTGTCGACCGCAGGACGTTTGGTCTTGTATGTTCATCCAGTCCTTCCAAAGGAACGAGTGAAATCACGCTTCTGGCAACAAGTCCTCAAAGCCTGGGGAAAGCTACCGCCAGACGGGCGAACTCAGCCGGTGACGAAAGAGGAAGTCCAAGACCAAATCCTCTTCGAAAATCCTCAGATCGTGAATGAACAGGGCAGCTGGTTTAAAGCCGATGGCTCAACAACCTCCTTTGGCTTAGCATGGATACGGAAAGGTGTGGTTACAGTGGGTGACCTATGGGATCCGCTGCTGGGAACATGGAGGCTCCGAAGAGAACTGTTGGAGAGGCTCACTCCTCTGAGAAACGTGGAGCTTCACTGGGTACAACTGTTGAAGGCCATTGTGGAGGAATGGTGCAGAATACTGGGTCCGGAAGGAATTGACCTCGAAGGGACCTGGTACTGTCCAGAAAGTGGATTCAGAAGAGGTGTGGAAGCTGGTAGAAGTCCTTCCTAGCGGCTTCAGGAAAGTCAAGAAATGGCAGTGCCAGAGGCACTCCAACGAATTGTCCTGCATCTGTGAATCGGTCATCCAAACGTGGGACAAACCCCCACAAGCAAGGGTGGTAGACCACAAAAGTACACCGAGAGCAGGGCCAAGTGGGTGTGGGTGGGCCACGTCCCTCTTAAGGAACTACGAATTCATCCAGCGGCCTGGAGCTGGAAGACGAGTGAAGCAAGGAGTCCTCAACTACGACTGGCAGAGTACTCAGTGGCAAAAAGCTATAGCTTGAGATGGAAGAAGAGCAACGCAAGGTCCCCCGCAGAAGTGGCCATCAACAGATGGCAGTCTGTCTTTTCTGAAGACTTATTGGAAGAAAAGTCTTCCTGTCATGATTTGTGGAAATTGTTCTCCCTTCTGCCAAATGGCAAACAAGTCTCGATTATGTGGCAGATATCCCTGATCCTGACGCCTTCAGCAGTTTGGCTTACAAGCAGAGGGATGCAGGTTGAACTCAAATGCTCCCGCTGCAGCTGGCTTTTTGAATCTACGAGCCACCTTTGGTGGGAATGTCTGGCCTCACGAAGAATTTGGAAGTGGTGGAAGCACCACTGGCAACGCTTCGGCGACCCAACGGTAGACTGGGAGGAGAAGTGGGTGTTGTTCGGCTTCCTCCCAGAAGGTACTCGCAAGAATCGTGGCTGGGCCTATATTGCCCAGGTGGTGAGAGGATTGCTGTGTGAAATCATATGGAAAGACAGAAACAGGGCAAGATTCGAAAAAATGTCGTTCTCAGATCTGGAGGTCAAGAAGGAGGTGAGACAGGGCTTGAGAGAAGCAATCAAGGTTGATTGGAGGAAAAGGGCAAAAGCAGGGAAAGGCAGTAGAAGACAACTGCATTGGTTTTTGGACACATGGGCAAACGAACATCAGTTAGCAGGGGTTCACAGGACAAAAGGATTGGTCCTCTCTCCCTGGATAACGGAGGTGGCCGCGGGAGTGTAGTAAGTTACAAGCGTGTAGGTGGTGCTTGGAGCTAGTCTTTTGCATTTCGGGAGGGGAACCAGGGCACTCGGTTCCCCACAGGGTGCTGAGTACGGCCGCAGGAGGCAACAATGTGGGAGGTGGGTGGTAGAGTGGCACTGGCAACACGGAACGCGAGTTCCACCCGGCCGATGATAGAACGGTGGGAGCCGTGAGTAGGCTCTGCAAGATAGAAGTAGCAAGAAGTAATAAATAAGTAATCAAATAATTATAGTGAGAAGTAGACTCAGTAGGCACAGGTGCAGATATCAAGGCCTAGCTGGTTTAGTAGGACATGTGGGTTGGGTTCAGTCTTACTTAGGTAAGGAAGGTCGTAGATCTGACAGATACTCGAGTGAAACAAGGAACTGTGTAGCCAGGAGGCAGGGCCGGGAATATACAGAAATAATGGCTATATTTGAAGTGTTCATCGTTAGGTAGAGGAGTGGGCAGTAGTGTGCCCCCCAACACTCAAACTTAAAAATGACTCAACAGGAAATTTGGTGGCATGTCACATTTGGAAGGCTCATAGTACAATAGTTTCTGGGCAGCGGAAAGTGAGATTTTTTGTTTTCTCAGTCTGTTGACTGTAAGCTAAACTGGCTGAGGTGACATTAAAAATTAAAAATGTGGAATGTTGGGCCGGACAGTAGCGCTTCCGCCGGCACGCTAGCGTTTCAGACCAGGCGCTTAGTCCTCGGTAACGACGGCTACTATACCAGCTATGGCCGCCGCCGCCATGACGCCGCCATAGCAGTTATGACCCTTTTCCACTCCGCATCGACGGGGGGTCTTCACACCCTACTGATGTAGGGATCAGGAGGAAGGAGTCATAGTGGAAAGACGGTCGCGGCCCCTGCACTTCTTATTGCTTTCAATTGCTGGTGAGTTTGGGCGACGTATAGCCCAGCACCTGACAGTCGTTTAATTAGACGCTAATTAGATGTTTATCCATGTGGATTTCGTAAAATTTTGTGGTTTCTCAAGAAGGTGGAGTAAGTAGAGAAGAAGAGTAGAGAAGAAGAAGAGAAGACCGACTTTGATGGCGACGACGGTAGGGCCCGTCGAGGGAGTACAGCCTCGGGAGACTCGATCTTCCCCTCCAAACCCTAGTGTGGATAGGGAAGACGAGGCTCGGCTGAGAGAGTTGATGCGACTTTGCTACATGGAGGGCCAAATGCCCTCGAATATCGATCCAGGGGAAATGGTGATAGAAGGTCGAGAGGTGCGTTTCAAAGTTAACGAAGCGTTGGATCGGGTGAAGATAGCGTGGTTAAAGGAACATACAGTCACGGTAATTTTTCGTGAAGGGGCTAGATTCCTACCGAAAAAAGTAAAGGATGATATAGTGAGGGCTTACGAGGATGCTAGAGTTGAGGATGGCAGCTTTGAAGCAGGCAGCTTCAGCAGTGGCAGAGTCAAAGTAGAGAGAGTCCGAACGTAGTGTCGTACGTTGCTAAAGCCCGTGCAATAGCATCTTGGATGGTAACTAAGGCTTACGATGAAATTTCAATAGGAGGTACCACCTACAAGTTGGAATTCAAGCCTTGGCTATCCAAAGCTCAATTAAGGGAGCAGCGACGGGAAGAAGACGAACTCTCGTTTTGGGTGGTTGCAGTTCAAGTCTCGCTGGACTCCTTTTTTTACCTAGAGGCGCAGATTGCAAAAGCGATTGGGCGCATTGTGCGTACGCATCCGACTGAACCTGACCATCTCAAACCTTCATTGGTCAACATCAAATTTGACATCGACCCGGCGGCGCGACCAAACATGAAAGACAAGCTATGGTTCGAAACTTCAGAAGGAGACAGCCTCGAAGTGAAGTTGGCGTCCTCGAACACTCCAAGGTGCAGACGGTGCCGAACTTTCTTCCACTCGGATGCGGATTGTCGAAGGAATCCAAGGCAGCAGCAACCTCAGCCAGGGAGTCAACAACCCCAAGGTAGAGGTCAACAATCATCCAACGCACAAGCATACAGCGGACCGATGGGCCCTTTGGGCCTATCTCCTTCCATGGCCGCTCTGCATGTTGATCCGATGCAACAACAACAACGAGGATCTCAACCATTCATGTTTGCTCAGTTCAATCCATCCTTTTCACCGGCAAACCAAGGTATCAGCGGAGGACAAGCATACATGCCATTTTCTCATCAAGGCCCCCCTACATGGGTTGGCAATGCATTTATGCCATGGTCAACTTTTCAAGGATTCCAACGAGCGATTCCGATGAGCGGAGGTGGTCCCCACCAGATGTTCCATCAAGGTCTTCAACCAGGCACTCTTGGAGCATATCCAACACCCCCCCCCCCCCCCCCCCCCCCCCCCCCCCCCCCCCCCCCCCCCCCCCCCMCCATCAAGCGGTGGGAGGGGGAGGAGAGGCCTCATCGGTACCCAGTGGAGGCAACGGACAGGAAGGAGCATCAGGCACAGGGAACGTAACAGGAAGAGGAGATCATCAATCCAGAACACTGAACCAAGGAAGGCCGGGTGTACCCCCGACGGATATTCCAAGACCGAGATCCATCACTCCTGGCAAGCAACGCCGTTTGGATCTCGATGGCAACTTTATCTCAGGAGAACTACGAAATGAAGCCTCTGACTCATCAAGATCCGAAGATTATCAAGGACGTATCAAAGACCTAGTGACACCAGGGAGCTCTTCGGTTAAGCGAAGTGCACCAAAGTCCCTGAGCAGAGGGCAAATGCACCCAAGTGGAGAATAGGATTCTCCCTCTTTTCTGCACAGCGGCCAGAAACGCCCTCTGGGTTATTGCGTGGATAACCGCAGATGGAGCCGTCCAATTGGCAATCCTATCAGGCCCGAACAACCGATGCCATTCGCTATCGCGGTCATGGTCAGAACGGCGATCCAAGATCGCTTCCAATTTCGAATTATTCCAGATATGTCATTGCCTCGGATCATCGTTGACAGCCCAGAAGGCGCAGGTAAGCGAATCAAGTTCTTCGTACCCATTATGAATGTTCGTCTAATAGTGGGACAGCTGGAGAAATTGGAATCCGAGGGGGTCCGCCTTCTCCCTCTCTCTTGGTTTGGTGGAGCCAAGAAGAGCGAGCTGAGAAGGATTAGGATGTCCCCGCTCCTATCAGCCGAATGCTTAGCCGATGTGGACAACCGTTTGTTGAGAGAGAAGAAGCTACTTTCACCGTACGTGCGCCTGATGTTGGTCAAATCATGGTTTCCCAACCCAAGCCACTCAGGTTCGCAAGGTAATCCTCTGATCCAAAACGATGCAACAGGCTCGATGATCAATGGTTAAGTTAAATGTTGGCTCATGGAATGTTCGGGGTCTTGGGGATAACACTGGCCACTACAAGAAAGATAGACTTAAATCCTGGATATTCGACAAAAATATCCATGTCATGTGTCTCCAGGAAACGAAACTCTCTGAGGAAAAAATTGCCTTGATCACGGTGTCCGACCATAGGCTCCAAAGGGGGAACAACAAATTTAATCCACAGAAAAGCAGAATTGGAACTCGTGCATTTTTATGCTGATATCTGGGGTAGATGGGCTTGGACGAAATGTTTTATAGATAATGCCTATTGGGTTTTCGTCTCTGTTTATGCTCCTGTGGTTAGAACTATCCGAGTGTCTTTTTTTCAGGAACTGTTGTTGGTCGTGCCAGATGCAGATAAATATGTCCTTATAGGAGATTGGAATACAACTCTGGATGCCTCCTCCACCATCTCCACGAACAATAAGCTCAGTCTTATTTCCATGATGGAAGTCCTTGATCTTATTGATCCCTTTCGACTATCACACCCAGATAACCCCAGTTATACGTGGTACTCCCATTACCGGGAAAATACCGGTATTACAAAAAGGAGACTCGACTTTTTTCTGACCTCCTCTTCGATGTGGGATGCAGTAATAAAGGTAGGTATATCAACTGGCTCAATGTCAGATCATAAACCTATCTTAATTTCAATCCAGGCTTCCAACGAATCCAAAGGCAAAGGTTTGTTTAGATTCAACACTTTGAATCTCAAAGTCCCAGGCCTAGTATCTTGGATTAAACAATTTTGGCATGATTGGAAAGATGCTCTGCATAATCTTCCTTCAATGGTGGAATGTTGGAATTCGGGATCTCAGATGTTTTCCAATCTCCTGAATGTACTCTCTCGACTGCTGGCTCATCAAAGAGACTGTAAAACAAAAGCTCTTAAGAAGCGGATTGAGTATGCGGAATCTCCCATGTTGGAGCACCCAGTTTCAGAAAAAGTATGGGGTAAAGAAAGAGTGCGACTCTTATCAGAATGGGAGGAGGAAGAGATCAAGGAATCAGAATTGTGGACTGAAAGACTACGGATTAAGGGTATGATAGTACACGATAGAATGACGAAAGAAAGTTTTCACAAGCTGCTGCCACGACAGTCGAAAACCACTGTGAAGGAACTTAAACACCCCTTTGATCAGTTGGCTCCGCTGGCCAAGGACTTGACACAACTGTGTGACTACGCCGCGCTGTACTACAGAGATATCCTAACCTCTCGCTTGCAGGGTGCCGCAATATGCGCTGACTTACACGAATCCTCCAATCACTGGAATAAAACGACTCTGAGATTATCTCCTAGCGGGAAGCTCGATCTTGATTGACCGATTTCAGTCATCGAAGCGCACGAAGCGTTGAAAGCAATGGTCAGAGGGAAAACCCCTGGGAATGACGACTTACCAGCCGAGCTATTCTTGGTAATTTGGGAAGAAGTGGGAGATAGTCTGGTGAGGATATATAACGAGGTTCTTACGGGAGGGAAACTCGCAGGCAATATGTATAGAGGAATTATCTTTGTTTTGTTTAAAAAAGGAGATAAGTCAGAAATCCGTAATTGGCGTCCTATCTCAGTCTTAAATGTATCTTACAAAATTCTTGCAAAAGTACTAGCCAGGAGACTTGGTCGGTACTTACCAGATTTGGTAACTTCTGATCAAGCAGCGTTTATAAAAGGCAGATACATTTTTGACAATATTGTCACAACCATTGAGGCCCTGGAGATCATCCAGGAAAATCAAATGAATATGGTCGTATTGTTATTGAACCTGGAAAAGGCATATGACCGAGTAAATTGGTCATATGTCCTTACCACTCTAACGGTCATGCATTTTGGCAAGAATTTTTCGACATGGGTCATCGCCTTATATACTCTCTCCACTGCAGCAGTGATGATCAATGGACGGTTGTCTGACGAGTTCCCTCTGCCGCGTTCTCTTCGCCAGGGTTGCCCCCTGGCCCCCTTGTTATTCGCCCTCCAAATGGAAGGAGTCCTCAATAACATTAGGGCTCATGCACAGATTACCGGCATCCAAGCTGGACCCACGCAATGCACCGTTAAAGCACTGACCGATGACCTGTTTGCTGTTGTCCAAAACTCCAGCTCAGCTATGGGCGCTCTTAAGGAGTGCCTCGATGAATATGCACTCCTGTCTGAAGCTGCTATCAATTGGCATAAGTCTGTATATATCCTTCCTTCCCAATTCTCTCTCATAGTCGAATGGGGAATGAAGAGAGTAAGAGATGATGAGAATGAAAGATTTTTGAGAGTTCAAATTGCTCTATCCAATTGCACACAGGCGCAAAACTCTCTGCTTTTTGCAGAAAGTTACCTTAAGACTTACCTCGTGGGGTGCGACATACCACTTATCCATATACTGAAGAGCTATGGTGATAAATGGGGCACTCTTCGCTTTATTATGGTTTGTTGGAAGAGTGCGGTTGACCCACAACTGTACACGATCACAAAACGGAAAGCAACCAAGTTCATTTGGAAACCACTTGCTGAGGAAGGTGACTCCTTCAAAGGTAGCCTGGGATTTGCTGTGTACTCCCCGTACTGAGGGACGGCTGGGGATCCTGGATCCCCGCCGTCAGAACTCCGCAATGTTGTGTCAATGGATTACACGAGCCAATCAGGCCTATCTAGCTCCTCACTGGGTGCACCTTGCCGAACAAATTATAGCAAAAGAGTGGAATCTCTACCGCGCGACAGATGTCTGAACCTGCCCAATGCTTCACTCATACCAACGTAGGCACATAAAATCTGTTTTCTGGGCCCCAATAATTGCTGCCTATAAAAAGATCCGTCCAAACGTTTGGATTGAACCTTCTTCGAAAGCAGAAGTTCTCGTTCAGCCTTTGTTTAAAAACACTCATATCATAGATGAATCCGACAATTGGTTTGCTGCAAACTCTGCCAACTTCAACTTTGGCCGTTCGTGGATCGAAAGGGGAATTCTGAGGATCCAAGATCTGTGGGATCCCATTCTGGGTACATGGAAGCCCTTATCAGAATTACAGAACTAGCTGGGACAACTGAGAAGAATCGAGGAAAAGAGAAAGGCGCTTATCAATGCCATTCCACAGAAATGGAAAGATTTTCTGGCCCCTGAAGGAGTTGATCCACCAGGAACTTGGTTCTCTGGTGATCCAACCCTCTCAGAAGGATTATAGAAACTTCTATCCATCGATGAGAAAGAGAAAAGGGAATTTGAACATTGGCTTGAACACAATGATTGGCTGCAAATTGAATAAGAAAACCATCAACCCACGGTAGGCATCCAACTTCAACAGGTAAGAGTACTGGACTTCATTACGTCCGAAGGTACCCCCCGATACCAACTTCAGGCAAAAGGAACACCAGTCCTTAGCCCGAGATTGGATCCTGCGTTGTGGGAATGGACAGTGGAAGACAAAAGAGGCATGAATGTCTCAATCACGTGGTCTTATCTCCTCCAAAAAGTCCACAGGTAACAGCAAGAGCCAGATGGCTCCAATTAATGGACACACCAACTCTGGAAATTGATAGAGTCCTGACAGCCTGCTGGTCCCAGCTGAAACTGTTGGCTAATCAATGCCATGCCTCTCTGCTATGGTTGGTTCCCCTAGTGGCAACCCCCTCAGCAGTTTGGCTGGCCGAATGAGGGATGACTCTGAATCTTACTTGCCCTCGGTGTAAGTGGGCATTCGAATCAACAGTCCACCTATGGTGGGACTGCCCGGCTTCAGTTCGCATCTGGAAATGGTGGCAGAAACGTTGGATCCGCATCTCTGAACCAGCGTTCGAATGGACAAAAGAATGGTCCCTACTGGGCGGGATCCCGGTGGGAGCTCAGAAAACCAGAGGTTGGGGCTACATAGCCCAAACAGCTCGTGCTGTTTGCTTCAGTGTCATATGGCATGAAAGGAATCAACGTGCCTTTCAGGACACAGAGCTCACCAATCGCCAAGTCAGACGTTCATTTGAGTCCCAATTCCGACAAGCCATTCAGGCGGATTGGAGAAGGAAACAACTTATGCCACAAAATCCTCAATCAGACATCACATGGTTCAATCAGACGTGGGCACTTTCTAGTGTCCTCTGTACAGCCTCAGATACCATGAAGCTGAGTTTGGACAAATGGTGGTTCCAACATTGATCCTGGAAAATCTTCCTCCTTCTGTACAGATCACTTACCCCCCTCGCCCCCCCTCCTCCTCTTCCTTCTTTCTTCCTCCTCCCTCTCTTGTACACTGATGTGTAACTTGATCCTTGGTTACTATCAATTGGTATAAGATAGGATTCAACCTAGCGCTCGGTTGCTGGGCAAGCCACAAGAGGCAGGCAGACAGGTGGTAATGAGTTGTTTCCGTGGTTAGGTGGGTTTGAGGAAGGAGCGAAGTTAATAACTAAGGTCTTATAAGAAGTCCCCACTCTCTACTCAGCCGCAATAGGCTGATAGCAATACTAGGACTAGATAGTTTTCGACAATGTTAGGAGTAGTTTAAAATAAAATAACGGATAGAAGTAGCAGTAAATAGTTAGCTATTCATTGGTTGCTCACGATTGGTTCCTCTTTTTTTGGATTGTGACGGTTTTTTTAGGCCTTGTGGTTATTTTGTTTTGTTGGATGACATTTTTAGGTTTGTGTTCGGCTTTCTGGCCATTGGTTGGTGTTTTCTTTCCCAGGGTTGGGATGTGTCAGGGCAGCGGTCTTGATTTGACCATTCTGCTACTAGACCCCAGTGTCCCAAGGCCTGCACCTAAGCTGGGTAATGGTCCCAGTATCAAATTTTATTTTTTTTGTTTTTCGGGTTGTGTTGTTGAGGAATTTCCGGCCTCTCATTTCGGTGTGGTAATAAGAAAGAGCAGAGTTTCTTTTTAACCACCAGTACCTCCGAGCCTGTTTTTGCCGATCCTGATTTTCACTGCGCTCCGAGTTTTGCCGAGCCTGGGTCCCACTCCATTTCTTTATGGTACTCTCACGGGAAGAACAAAAAAAAAAAAAAAAA
>BFEA01000580.1:18767-31449 GCA_003427395.1 Chara braunii
CAAGATACATTCCCGTAAGTGCCAGTGTGATCAGGGTTACAATCCTCTGAGGGAACACAGCTCAAGCAGATCACGGATTCAGATTGTCAGATTCCAGAAAAAGAAAACAAGGGAAAAAAAAAGGAAACACGGATTCGGCCTTGAAAACGGCTGGATACATCAGGGTGACAATCATCTGAGGAAACACAGCTAGAGCAGATCACGGATTCCGCCCTGCCTCGTTGGCAGGGGGCACATAACAAACAAAGAAGATAAAAAAAAGAAAACAAGTTCAGAATGTGACCGTCTTTGTTGTAAGATGCGTTCAAGACTGTGAGCACGGGCCTCCTAGACTACCTTGCCCGACATCATTGCAGTACAAAGACCTTTTTTTTTTCATTTTTCTTTCCTGCACGGGCAAAAGAAAACTACGATTTTTGGGACATTGCTGACCCTGTGTCCGAGCCCCGAAAACTTCGGGTACTGGCCAGGACAACGTAATTTCCCAACACTGGCGGAGGTACTGGTGGTTAAAAAAACTGGCTGAGGCTGCCAGGATAACTTCCGGGTTGAATTGTGAGGCCCCCGGCCTCGGTGACCATTTTGGAATAATATGAAACGGTTTGTGAGAAAAAATAAAAAATAATGGCTGTGGCCTTTGTCCACAGAGGCCTAACTCTCCTGTGTCTTGGCCTACCGGTAGCCCTCCTTCCTTCCGCCTGTCCTCCTCCCTTTCGCTTGTCCTTTTTCACCGACCCCTCTCTCTCCGCTGCTCTGTCCCGCGACTCCCATCCTCACCCAACGGGCCGCGACGCCGCGCCCTCGCGGTATAATGACAGTAGCGGGCCGCCAGAGGTAATGGCGGGTTGTCTCTCGGTCGGCATTTTTGGGAACTTTTCAAAAACGTAACCCCCGCGCAGGCGACCAAGAACAGGGCCTCGCGCCGCGCGCCATTTCTCTCGACATGCACAAAAGACAAAAATCATGGCGGCGACGTACCTTCCCATGTTCTAGTGGAGGATTCGTTCTCGTTTGCACATTTAGAGTTTAGAGCGCAGTAGAGCGATGCCCGCAGTTACGGGAACTTCAACTTCAGCCCTTTGCTATCGCCGAAGGTCACCCAGATTTTGATCGCCACACCACATGCCAGGCCAACATCTGGCGGCCTACTACGGAAGTAGTTCAGTTGCTACACCCATGCACTGTTGAAATACGAATCAGACCCAAGTTCGAATCCAGATGCAAGCAATCAGATGCACAGAATCAAATAGATTCTGAATTACCTCGGGCCGGTCAGTTCATCTATTCTATGATATCTCAACGACTCCAGCCCCGAGACTCCCGCCAACAACCAAGGTCCGACAAGCGCCGCTCGACAAGCTGTTATTACAATAGACAAGCCACCTGCGCGTCGTGGAGAACCCCTCACGTCTCTGGAGTCCGATCGATCGGGTAGCAGCCATGAACAGATGTCGACCGTCGGCTTTCAGCATCGACGATCACTGCAGTTCTTTTGATCCCTGACAGTGAAAAGTGAATTCTCGGTCTTCATCGTTGAGGTCCGTCGACCAAATCAAGTGGCATCTCGATCAAATCTCGACCCTTAGAAGACGCTCTGTTCCGTGTTCCGTCCCGCCTGATTAGCTAAATCTGCGCTACTACGCTTATCCGCTTGGTGGAGGAGGGTGCAACAGAATTGCAAAATTGAATTGAACTGCGATACTTAGTCAGGATGGTGTATTGCAGGTGGGTTGGGTCGATCGCCGCTCTCCCTATCTCTCTTTTTCGCCGCTCTCCCTATCTCTCTTTCTCTCATAAGATGATAGTGATGATAATGATGATGATGATGGTTCCGATGATGATGATGATGATGACGACGATGATGATGATGGTGGTGATGCTGCTGCTGCTGCTGATGATGATGATGATGATGGAGTGAGATTGAAGAAGCTCAGGGGAAGGAACGCTTAATAACTCGACTCGGGATCACGAAGAGAGTGATTGGCTATGGCGATGGGATTGACATGGTGATGACGATGATGAGGGGATGGAGGGCGAGTGGAAGGGGGGGGGGGTGCCAGAGACGAATCACGATCGATCGAGCATGTCGGGTGGGTGGAAGGGAGGGTGGGTGGGGGTGTGGGGGGGGTGGAGGGGAGGGGGGGGAGAAGAGGCGGGGGGGGGGAATGGAACGGGGGGCGCGGGCTGGGGGAGAGACAGGTGTTGAAAAAATCGAAAGATGTCTGCCACGCGTCGGAATTAAGTTCTGATGTGACGACAATTCTGGAGTTCTATGTCAGTTTTGGAATCTCTCTCTCTCTCTCTCTCTCTCTCTCTCTCTCTCTCTCTCTCTCTCTCTCTCTCTCTCTCGCTCTCTCTCTCTCTGTCTATGTCTCTGTCTGTCTGTCTGTCTGTCTGTCTGTCTGTCTGTCTGTCTGTCTGTCTCTCTGTCTGTCTCTCTCTCTCCCGCTCGCGCGCCCACGCGTGCTGCCCTTTCCGCCTCCTGCCCTATCTTCACCTCCCTCTGTCTATCTGCCTGTCTGTCCGTCTCTCGCTTGCTTGACACGTTTCAGGGAAATGCGGAACTGGTTCTTAGTTATTTATATTTATTTGTGTTTATTTTTACACGCAAATGTTGTAGGCTGGACTCGCTCTTATGTGCCAAGCGGACAGCGGAATGTCTCCGCCAGGTGATCTCCTCTCGTCTGATGTCGGGATCGGACCAGGGTTCAGATCTGCTGGAGGCTGTCAAGACCGCCGGGACAAAGCTGGTCGCAGCGAATCCGACAGGTGATTTGCCTTCTTCTCCCCCTCCCCCTCCTTTATTTTTTTGTTTTTATTTTTTGGCGAAATTCAGAATACTGTGAACAGCCCCTGCAAATCTGGGCTGGCCGCTGCAGGTCGGACCTGTGGGTATGTCCTATCTTTTCACACACATCTCCTCAACTCTCCGCAACAAACGCCTTCCCCCCCCCCCNNNNCCCCCCTTCCTTCCCCCCTCTTTAACCCGGTGATTCTGCTCCCTCCCCTTCCAAAATTCAGCTCATGTGCTATCTATCAATCAGTGATGTATACTGTTTTTGTTGTTCTAACGATTTGCGTCTTTGAAAAGGAAAAAAGAGGGAAAAAAGAGGAGAAAAAGGCTTGCTTGTTCAAAAACAAAACAAAACAAAAAATAAAAAATAAAAAAATCTTGTCAAAAGAAAAGAGGGAAATGATTTGCTTGTCGTGGGCAATGAGAACAAGAGAACATACGGGGATAAAATTGCTGTTTTTTTTTTTTGTTGGCCGGGTTTGCTGCCAGTTAAAAAAAAAAAAAAAAAAAAAAAAAAAAGAAAAACCCTACTCGTCAGGGACACAGAATAAACTTCAAGAAAGGGCCAACAGGAGCACCAACAGTCGTTGGCTGGGGATTTCTAATTCCGAAATTGTCTAATATTCAGTTCCATGTTTTAGAAGGGTTGATTTGGGGTTACTTTTTATCAAAAAAAAAAAAAAAAAAAAAGGAGGGGAGGAGAAGGAGAAAGAGAAGAAGGGAGGAGGGCGTACGCAGTCCGGGACTTCGTTAGTCATCCCTCCTGACGTAATTGTGGCCAGATGCATGCTCGGACGGCTGTACAAAAGAGGGTATCAAGGCCTGATTGTCAGTTAAAAAAATAAAAAAAATAAAAAAGAAATTCCGAGGGTAGACCGAGGATCATCAACGATTGTAGATGACGATTGAGGGCATACTCACATAAGGACTTTTTCGACTCAGCTCTGGACGTGATTGCAGCCAGGTACATCCAGGTTCGGCCGTCATTGCAGTCAGATGCACTACGAAAAGTGCTAGAGTGAATATGCCCTGAGGGAAAAAAAAAAAAAAAAAAAGCAAGAAAATAAATCTCGCAGATCCCTTTTGTTTTCTTTTCTTTTTTCCTTCTCAGATCCTGAAACGCCGCACAGATACCAAGTGGCCTACTGTCGTCTCCCTAATAAAACGCCAGGTCATTATCGCTGCATCTGGTCTGATAATTGCTCCTCATACAGCGCGATAATGACCCGGGCGCTCTATATTGGGGTGAAGACGGTAGGCCAGCTGGTATCTGTACACGCCTGCACTGCTGTAATACAGACCTGACTTTTTTTTTTTTTTTTTTTTTTTTTTCAGACCTGACTTCAAACTCCACTCGAAGCAGATGAGTAAAAAAATTATAAGAATTCAGAATTACCTATTATAGTATTATGATATCTACCTGACTCGAAACTCCAGTCGAAGCAGATGAGTAAAAAATTACAAAAATTCAGAATTACCTATTATGGTATGTCAACTTCTCAAGGTCGTCACCCTTGAAAAAAAAAAAAAAAAAAGGATTCAAGAAGGAAAAAGGAGGGGGAAAAAAAAAAGAAAAAGGTGCACAGACCACTTTGTTTGGGAATGGGGACTTGCAGGAATCCTTTTTTTTTTTTTTTTTTTTTTTTTTGGGCCTCCCGCTGGGAGAGCCTGAAATGTTTGTCTAGGTTTTACACGTAAGAAGGGGAAAAGAAATGTGGTCTAGCAGCTTTAGCTTGAATAAAACCTGTGTGAAATTGGGACTTTTTTTTTCTTCTTCTTATTATTTTTTGAATGGCGATTTTTGTTTTTCAATTTTCACTTGTTTTTTCTTCTCTTATTGCACTCTGCATTCTCCGACATTTTCTGAATGTGAATCGCCATGGTTTGATATGACAGTGCACTGATTCTCTTTGTTTGTTTGTTTGTTTGTTTGTCTGGTTTTTATTTTGTCTGTTTGTTTTTTATTCTGCTTGTATCGTTTTTATTTGTTTGTTTGTTTCAAATTGTTTGTTTATTTATTTGTTCTGTTTTGTTTGTTTGTTTGTTTGTTTGTTTGTTTGTTTGTTTGTTTGTTTCTTTGCTTGTTTGAAGATCACCTTTTTTTTTTGGAAATGCTAAGTGAAGAAGGTCGATCTTCCTCAGCAAATTCCATCGCTCCAACTTGAGCAAAAAATGAAAAAGTATTCAGAATCTTCCAACATTCTTCTCTCTTTCTCTTTGTGTCTCTCTCTATCCTTACTGTTCGGGCTTTTGCCTTTGGTGTGTTTCTTCGTGCATGAGAATGAGTGTGTTTGCTGCTGCTACTCCTCCTCCTCCCCCTCCTCCTCCTCCTCCTACTGCTACTGCTCCTCCTTCTCGTCCTCCTCCTCCTCCTACTACTAATATCACTACTATTATCACTACTACTATTACTATTTCTACTACGACTACGACTAGGATTTTTACTGCTCCTCCTCCTCCTGCTACTGCTCCTACTCCTACTCCTACTCCTACTCCTACTCCTACTACTCCTACCACTCCTCCTCCTCCTCCTGCTGCTACTACTACTACTACCACTGCTACTGCTACTGCTACTACCACTACAACTACAATGTACTACTACTGCTAGTACTACTATTACTCCTTGGAAAGTGCATGCATATCTGTTCAATCTTGTAAGGCATTATACTTTTGTTGCCACAGGAAAAAAAAACTTCTTCAAAGGCAAGTGTCCATACATAAGGGATCGGATTCCACACTTCAATGTCCAATCCTTCGATGCACTGAACACCGAACACAACACAGCAGGAGGGCGCGCACACGTTAGTTCGAGAAAGCCAGCTGTTTTCCAGCACACCACTTTTCCGACCACTTGTGTGCAACCGACCATTTTTGTTTTTTGTCTTTTCACAGATACTGAATTTGATTGTACGCTTTCTGCATTCACAGATTTTCTTTCTCCCTGCGAGCACAGTATCTGTGATTGTCGAAAGGCAAAAAAAGAAATGGTTGGCTGCATACAATCTTCATGAAGAAACACGCACACACACAAAAAAAAAGAGAAAAAAATAAGCACACGCTTGGGCTTCGACAGAAACTACCAGTCAGTTGTTTCTCTTATTTCTCACGTAAAATTCACGTAAAATTCACGTAAAATTCACGTAAAATTCACGTAGTGAAGTTCACATGAAATTGCATGTCGTCTAAAGTTCACGTAAAACTCACATGAAATTCACGTAAAATTCACGTAAAATTCACGTAAAATTCACATGAAATTGCATGTCGTCTAAAATTCACGTAAATTCACATGAAAATCACATAAATTCGCATGAAATTGCTTGTTGTCTTTAATCCAGAGCTTGTTATTGGAAATGTAATGCGGCGGGTGATGAAGATAATCCGTGAAGAGGAGGCGACACTAAGGGCTTCGGCAGTGGCAGGAGAAGAAAGTGGGAGAGGGGAGGAGGATGATCGGGCAGCATCGGAAGGTTAGCTAATTACTATTCATGTTAATTAATGATCACTAGATCACCAAGTAGTGGCCCGGTGATCTTTTTTTCTCCCCTCCCTCCCCCCCCCAACCCCCTTCCCTACCCTATGGTGGGTCTAGCCGAACTGGTGTGCGGTGAATCCCCACCTGAATGCACCGATACCCTCCTCCCTCCCCCCCCCCCCCTTTCCCTCTCCTCTCCTCTCCTCTCCTCTCCTCTCCTCTCTTCTTCTCTCTTCTCCTCCCCTCTCTCCTCTCCTCTACTCTCCTCTCCTCTCTTCTTCTCTCCTCTCCTCCCCTCTCTCCTCCTCTCCTCTCCTCTCCTCCCTGCTCCTCCCGTTTTCTCCGCTTTGCTCCTTTCCCGCTGATCCTGTCATCAATTTTGCCTGTTTATCCGCTCGTGAAATCTTCAACCAACGAGACGGAAAGGGAGGCTTTCCTTCTGTAATCCTTGTTAGCTTTCCCCTCGCTTGTCTCTTTTTCTTCTTTTTCGTTTGGTTTCGTGTATGCCCCCGCCCGTCCGTTCTTCATGTGGATTTGAGTCTCGGAGAAAAGCCGCTGTCCTTGTTGTAGAATTGTAGAATATTTCTCATACAGCGTCGTCAGTGGTATTTGAGTTTCAAACATCACTCAAGAATCCAGGTGATGACATGACGTCTGTCTGTCTGTCTGTCAGTCAGCAGTGTGGGGCATGCATGACCCATGCACGCCACGTCATGTGATTGCTGCCGTGACAAGTTTTTTTTTTTTTTTTAATTCTCTAACAACTAGTAACAAGGATTGGTGAAAGAACAGTAAGTTGGGGAATTAAAAAAAAAATTCATGGGTATATCCTGTTGACACGGTAGAGTTCCAGGCTCCTCTTATGATTGGTAAATGCAGTACTGCAGTTTGCTGCTGCTGCTGCTGCTGCAGCTGTGAAGTTTCAAGTTCTCAACCTCCCTCCATATATATCCATGACGATACATGTACATATATTATATATAGTCCTCTTCTCCCTCCTGCCTAGTCCTCTTCTCCCTCCTGCCTACGGCTCACCGGGCATCTCTGTTTGAAGATATGTATGTATATATAAGTAATTGGAAAAGTATACATAGATGATATATGTACATACATGCATACATCCATCCATACATCCATCCATGCATACATCCATGCATACAGACATGCATACATCATACATACCTGCACACATATCTGCACACATCCATTGCAGACTGTCCGGTCCTGATGTCTGTATGGATCCTGGCACTGCATGGATGTGTGCAGATATGTGTGCCCGGATCCAGACTGTCGGTAACCGGACGCCCGGATCCAGACTGTCCGGGTCCAGTGTCCGGCTTGAGGGGGGGGGGGGAGTCCGGCTGGGCCCTGTTTTGGGAAATTCGAATTTTGTTTTTGGGGTGCCCAGGCGATTTTCCGGGGCCTGGTGGACCCCCAAAAATTGTTGGCGCAGTTTTTGGTGGGCCGTTGGGCCAACCGGACTGGCCCTGAAGGGCCTGTCCTTGCAATCTTGGGTGAACTTCAGCCGGCCAAGGAGAACTGGTTGTTGGAGGCATTCGCTGCCTGCCGGCGGGTTGAAGATTTCATGTTGTCTATTTGAATTTTGAAATCTATTTGACAATTTGTGAAGAGTCCTGCGTGTGTGTGTGTGTTCAAGATAAGTTGGATAACACAACTGCAGCAGCGTGTCTGTTTTTTTTTCCCGCACATCTGGTCTTGCTCATCCATACTGCAGCAGCGTGTCTGTTTTTTTGTTTTTTGTTTCTTTTCTTTTCTTTCCCGGACATCTGGGCTTGCTCATCCATAAACGCACCGTCCGGGTCTGTATGTCCGGTTGTCCGGATCGGTGTCCGGATTACCGGACGTCTGGATTAATCCAGACATGGGTCCGGGCCCGGTGTCCGGTGTCTGGATGTCCCGGTCTGGGGCCAGCATGCCATGCACACATCCATGCTCACATACCTGCACACACACCTGCACACATATCTGCACTCATACCTGCACGCATACCTGCACACATACGTAAAGACATGCCCACATACATGCAGACATACATACATACATACATACCATACATACCATACATACCATGCATTGTGCATACGTGAGGCGCGCGCTGCACGGTCCGCTGATCGCAAATGCACCAAAAAAACGAGAGAGAGAGAGAGAGAGAGAGAGAGAGAGAGAGAGAGAGAGAGAGAGAGAGAGAGAGAGAGAGAGAGAGAGACCTTTAGCCCTTTTCAAATTATTCAGAAAACCCCTGCCCGGACTTCAAAAGTTCCCTGCCAACTTAGCAAAGATCTCGTCAGCAGGAGAAGAATAGTCGCTGGGCTAGTAGTAAGGAGGGAGCAGGCCAGCAATATATAGTGTAGCTTCGAATTCAGGTCCGTGTTTCAGCAGTTATGGGTTACGGACTTACTAACTCGGCATGTGATGTTCAGGGCTTCACTCCACTGCTCACCAAATGTGCAAAACTAGAATGAATCTTCTCCTCGAAACTGGAACGATACAAGCCATATGTTTTTCTGTTGTGCAAGTGCTGATGAGTGGAGCGACGCCCTTAGGGCCACTGCACGTAAGAAAAGGAAAAACAAAAAACGAGACAGCTACTGTAATGTTTGCTCGTAACCCATAACTCCTGACACAGACCTGAATCCGAATCCAGGATATATTGCTGACCTGCTCGTGATCCTCCAGCCGTTCGATGAACATCCTCCCTGCTAATTCTTTGCAGGGGACTGTTTGGAAAAGAGATTAAATCCAATGATGAGTACGATGTGGCGCCAATTTTATTTTTATTTTTCTGTGCACTTACAATTTTTAAAAGGGATGCACACATTTGGTTACCACAGCCTGCCTTTTTTTTTTTTTTTGTTGTAATTGTGCTGCATCACGTCCGCGCTCACGTGTGCATGTGCGCAACTTGCGCACACGTGATGTGCCGCATGTATGATACGTCAACATGGGCAGTCTTGTACGTGCAAGGCACAGTAAAAGGGGAGCTGCAAGAACAAATGGAAGGGGTTCTCCAAGGATAACCAAAAAACTGTGTAATTGTAAAATTGCTTGAATGTAGGACTGTCTCAACTCAAGTGCTCTCATGGTCTGCAATATAGGACAGTAGCTGCTTCGATTCTGAATCTACTTGTCTGGGTGGAATTGAGGCTGTAGTGGGGGAAATTTAAAACATACATATTACATACATACACACACATGCATAACCCCTGATGAGTCGGTGGAAGTCCGATGAAACAGTCTGGCACAGTCTTGCTTTTTGAGTGTATACACTGTATAGCGAATATGACAACACACACACACACATAATACATACACACACATACATACACACACATACATACGTACAATCATGCATCTAGACATACATACATACATATATCCATACATAAATAGATAAGTGATTGGAAAGTGTTGTGCCGGAACAGTTGGTTGTTGCTCTGAGAAGGATTGGATTTCTTGTAAGGGAGGGGGTGACTGGTTTGTGCTCAATTTGTGGGGGTAGTAGTGGGTACTCAGTGGGTAATTTTTTATTGCAAAAAAAATGAAATGACATAGATACTTCCTGCTGGAATTTGTACAGTCTCTATTCGAATGAGTAGCTAGTTTTTCGATAATAAAAAAGTCTGCAATGACGGACACACTTTCTGCTTGCATTTGTGCAATGACCGCGGTCCATTCTTCAGCTATGATGAGCTGCTTGGCGCCACATTGTTTTTCATACCGAGAGAGAGAGAGAGAGAGAGAGAGAGAGAGAGAGAGAGAGAGAGCTGGTCACTGGAAGTCATGACAAACGTGTGCACATCCACTGCTGCGGTTTCTCCAAAAGAAACCAGGGGATAAATTATTAAATTATTAAAATATATGCAGATTTTGTTTCTAACGGGGTGGGGGTGGGGGACGAAAATAAGCAAGAAAAAAGGTGAAATAGAAATTTTGAAAAACGTGGTGTCATTTTGCCTGTGCAATGTGCGCATTGCAGACACATTTTCATTGATTGGTAGTATTCTTGGGTGGGTTGTTTTGTTTTCTGGGCGGGGGGAGGTCGACAGGCGGGCGGCAACTTCAGCGATCCCAACTAAAGGAAAATGCAATCGACGGCGTCAACGAGTTAATGCATGAGCTAAACGAGTCCTACTCGGAAATTGCTCAGCGCGCAGCAGAACACATTCATCACAAGTAAGATAAGATAAGATAAGAAAAGAAAAGAAATAGGGGAAACTAAGCGGGAGTTACAAAAAGAGTTTGAACGTACAGTTTGGGCCAAAAACAGTTTCAAATTGCACTTCGGGCAATGCATACAACCTAACTTTCCGGTCAGGTGGGGTTGCGTGGGGGTTTGTTATGTTCGCGGGAATGCCTGCGCCCTGCAGTGTAATTTCAAACTGTTTTTGTGACTGTACTGAAGTTACCCCAAAGAAAATAAGATAAATGAGATGATAATGTAATATAATAATATACAAAGGATAATTTGAATGGGGAGCAACTCGTAGTCCTCCGAAACCTGGGAAGAACGAAAGCGTCCACTTATTGCGAGTATCATGTTTCCAAGACAGGATCATACAAGAAGTTCTTAGAAATATGATCTTAGAGACTTAGAACCTATTTATGAACCCCCCCCTTTTCCACTTATTCACATGGCTTCAGACCGGGACGTAGTGCTCACATGGCCCTTAATGTTGTAATAATGGGTAGGTTGTTTAAGAATCGATAGCTGTCTTGCCATAAATTCAATTGTTTGTATGGTGTAGTCAAAGAGTTGAAAAGCAAAAACACAATTCTAAGCTAAGCTAGCCATGTTTGACAATGGTTTTCTAGCAATCTTTCCAGAAATCGTTCTTATAAATGCCACTATCTTATGACTTATCTATGGAGTGATTTTGAGCACTTCAAAAGGTTTCTGTTCTACATGTATAAGCTAGGCTAGCAGAGTGGCCCGGGGCTACTTGCCCGGCCAGGCCAAAAAATAAAATAAAATAAAATAAAAATAAAAAATAAAAAATTGTTAACTTCAGGGTCACCAGCCTGTACGTACGCAGGTCCTCGGGCAGACCTCCGTACGTACGGGCGTTCGGGGTCCTGTACGGGGTCCGAACCCGACCGCGGTCGGCCCCCGCCAAAAAATATTTCGGGGCCTAAAAATATATATTTTTTTCCTGAATTTTTTTCTGCGAGTTCTCTATGACGTGAGGTACATGCCTATAAATTTTCAAGTCATTTGGCTCAGCCAAATAAGAATTAAAAATCGCCAAAGATGGCGGTGTCAAAACGTGCTCGCCCACGTTTTTTTTTCACTTTTTACTTTTTTTTTTCACTTGAGTTCGGGTTCTAAACAATTTTATTATTTTTTGAAACTTTTTTAGTGGGTTTTGCATTATGTGAAGTAAACATCTGTAAATTTTCAGGGCATTTAGCTATGCCAAAAAAAAAATGAAAAATCGCCAAAGTGCTCGCGCAGTCACTAAATTTTATTCTTTTTTTATTTTTTGTTATTTTTATTATTAGTATTTGTTTTTCTTATTTTATTTTTATTTCAAATTTGGTAAGGAAGTTGGATATAATGCTCAGGCAAATCTTGTTTAATTAATTTTTCTTCATAACACATCTTTTTTTCAGACTTTTTTGATTTGATTGATTTATTTATTTATTTTTTTTATTTTTTTATTTTTTTTTTTGGGTCCGCGTTCGGCCCGAACGGCCAAACGCATCCCCAAGGGGCCCCATACGTTCGGGCGTTCGGGTTCGGGCGTTCGGCCTGTCCCGAACGCCGGTTACCCTGGTTAACTTTATTTTTATTTTAAACAAGTGGACCCCACCACGGCTACGCGCCGTGGCGCACAGCAACACTCGCTGATGGCGTCTCATTTTTCTTCCATGTCTCTCTCTCTTTCTCTCTCTCTCTCTCTCCCTCTCTCTCTCTCTCCCTCTCTCTTTGTTTGTTCCCATGTTGTGCTTGGCGGGCATCGGTGCTTGTCGTCTGCTCTCTCTCTCTCTCTCTCTCTCTCCCCCCCTCTCTGTGTTTCTTCCCGCGTTGTGCTTGGCGGGTGTCGGTGCTTGTCGTCTGCTCCGCCTGTTTCTCTCTCTCTCGCTCTCTCTGTCTCTCTCTCTCTGTCTCTCTACCTGGCCAGTCGCATCTGCCCTCTCTCTCTCTCTCTCTCTCTCTCTCTCTCTCTGTCTCTGTCTCTGTGTACATGCGCAGTCACATCCGGCCGCGCTGCAGTCGTCTCTCTCTCTCTCTCTCTCTCTCTCTCTCTCTCTCTCCCTCTCTCTGTCATGCATGTTCGGTGGCCGTTTTCATGTGTCCAGATTGTGGCAACGGGAGCCCGACGCGCAATAATATATACGCGTCTCTCTCTCTCTCTCTCTCTCTCTCTCTCTCTCTCTCTCTCTCTCTCTCTCTC
>BFEA01000580.1:34675-49208 GCA_003427395.1 Chara braunii
GGGGGGGGGGGGGGGGGGGGGGGGGGGTCCAAAAAGGAGAGAAGAGGGGAATTGAAAGTGTTTACGGCTCTCCTTTTTACAGGAAGGCCCCTTCTTATCTGGTTAATCTCAGTCTGGTCTCTCCTTTTCCTTGCAATTCAAGTGCATAACTAGAATGATAGTAGACTAGATGGAAGAGGCCCCTTCAATATGTAGTATGTACCCACCCTCTCTGCACACATTTCCTGTTATGGGCAAAAAAAAGAAACTGTCAGAAAAAAAAAGCTAGGTATCACTCAGAAAAAAAGCTCGGAATCGAGAGTCGGTTAACGTAGGGGCCTAAATTTTCAGAAATTTGTCATGCCATTTGTTAGAAAAACCAAAGGCCTTTTTAAGTTTTTAATCAAACTTGCCTGCGATACATAGAGTGGACTCGTTGACTAGGAGCTGAAAGAGGGGGTCCCCGTTATCCACTTGTGAAGGAATTGAAAGCAGTGTGGGACCCTCCGTTTTGGTGATGTGCCCCCTTCTATTATGGGAATCTCAATGGGGCTCTCTTTTCCTACCAGGGCAATCATAGACATTTGTGGTGATCTCATTCCGTGACTCGTCCGGAGGATGAACCCACCTCAACACTCTGCAAGTGGGGTTAAGGTGGATTATCACTGTAACTGTATCTCTGCAAGTGGGGTTAAGGTGGATTATCACTGTAACTGATCCACCTTAACCCCACTGGCAGGTGGGTGCTCACCACAGGTGCACAGCAACGTGGTCTTACCGTCTAGCTGCTGGTACTCCGCATCTTCACGGAGAATCCAATTTCACTGAGCCCATGTTGGAGACAGCGGGGCAGTCGTTACACCGTTCGTGCAGGTCGCTACTGATGCAACCTGAGGTGGCTACCAACCCTGCTCCACAAGTCGCTAGTCCCCTTCCACTAGGGGAACCCCCCCAAGCACTGAAGAGGGCATTTGGGGGTAATTTTTGTCAGTACTTTTTTTTTTTTTTTTGTGGGGGGGCCGGCGGGGGGGGGGGGGGGGGGCTCCTGTTGTTTTTGGTCAAGGTCTGTGTGTCTCAAGCTGGTGTTTGTCAGAGCCTTGGGCTTTTTGGCCAGTCCTGAAAATCCTGAAAAAAATGTCAAGGGTGAATTTTGCATGAAAAAGCATTTCTCCCTTCGGGTTTTAGGCTCCTTTTTCTTTTTTTAATTTTTATTTTTCTTAATCATGGCTGTTGGTATATTTGGTGTCCAGTCTATGGTTTGGTGGCAGGTTTGGTTCGAAAGGTTTTGGGGTTTCGTTATTAAGACCACAAGAAAACCCGGAATATTTATTTATTAAATTATTTATGTTTTTTTATTTATTTATTATAATATTATTATTATTATTTTGTAACCCTGAAAATTTTAGGTCTCTGTCAACTTCTCCTGGCCTCTAGGGTCTCTGTCAAATAGGTTTCGGACGGGGTGGGGCTCTACACCGTGCCCTCTTGTCAGTCAAGGAGAACAGATTGGCCTGTAATATGTACTTGAGAAGTGTTGCTTGTAGGCATCCCTGTGTACTGGGGTGTCTTGCGCAGATGGTTATCGCGTCCACACCCAATCGCATCCATTGTGCAATTACTTGATACGTCTGTGCTGCGCTCCCTGTAGTCAAACGGGCATAATTATAATTAGTATGTCTATGCTGCATTACAGTCGTCCCTCAGAGAACTGGCAGTTGTTAAGACCAATGTCGTCAAAAGAACGGGCATAATTAGTCCGTCTATACTGCATTATAGCCAGACCACAGTGAAGTGGCAGTTGTTAACAACTTAACACCTATGTACTATGTAGCCAAACGGGCATAATTAGTCCGTCTATACTGCATTATAGCCTGATCGCAGTGAAGTGGCAGTTGTTGACAACTTAACAGTGTTAACACCTATGTACTATGTAGCCAAACGGGCATAATTAATACGTGTCTATACTGCATTATAGTCGGACCGTAGAGAAGTGGCAGTTGTTAACAACTTAACAGTGTTAACACCTATGTAGCCAAACGGGCATAATTAATAATTAATAATTAATATGTCTAGGACTCTATGCTGCATTATAGTCGGGACCGCAGAGAAGTGGCAGTTGTTGACACATATCTAAGATCTGTAGGTAGGTTGTCATGACGGCTTCTGTGGTGCCGCATGCATATATAGGTAAACTAATGAAATCATTTTTTTTCGAAGTTAAAATTTAAAACAGCACTAGATGGAATCGCCTCCTTAACGACTGCCGGAGTTCAACTGATGAAGTTCAAACAGCACTAGACAGAAGAGCCGAGCCTCCTTTATGCCAAAGTAACAAGTATTGACTGCGGTAGACCGGCCGCCACCGTTACTGCTTTGGGGGGGATTCGCGGAGAATGTGTTTCGGGATATTCCACGCATTGTCGAACTTTAATTTGTTCTTCAATCGCATCTTTATTCGTTCGAAGTTCGAACTTCGAATTATTTTTTTTGATGAACTTTTGGTGGACCCCACCAAGCTATGGTGGGAATCCGTTCAACCAAATGGTTTGTCCGGGTCTACACGACACTACAGTCAGATGGAATATAGATCGTAACGACCAGATAAGGCCGATACCATTTCTCTCCCTCCACATATTGCAACATTGTAGACCAAGCTGCCTTCTTGTTGCTCTTTTCTTTCTGCCATTTTGCTGGAAATTTCGGCCTGTCACGTTACGCTTAGGTGTGCAAGATGCGATTGCCGAAAGAACAGTCCTGTTCCATTGTCACTGCACTGTTTTGATCTTAGGAAGCTGCTGTAGTCTATGTAAGAACAAGTTTGAAAAACTGATATGCTGCTCGTATTTTTCCTCTGTCCAGAGCCCCATACCCCTCTTATAATAATAATAAACATAGGGATTATAAAAGTTTTAAAATAGAAAACACTTCCAAAGAACACACACAAAAAAAAGTGGAAGATCTAGCAGAATGCAAAACTCGGCAATCATGAGGGCTTCCAGGACCAAGCAAAAAACTATATCTTCATATACAACACTCTCTTTCTCTTTTGTAACTTTGAATACTAGACTAAACTGCTGACATGCAAATAGGTATTTGCACGGGTAGAAGCCTCCCAGACTGCAACTTTGAGTGAGACATCGATGACAAGCGCCCGAACGAAGATAAGAATGACGATCTGCAGAAAAAAAAGATAGAAGAATGTTTGTGAAGAACTCTCTTCTCTGTCCTGTTGTGGACAAGGGTAATTAGTACTAATTACTAATTAATAATTTTGTAATTGCATCTCTCATGCAGGAAGGGCAACTCTCTTCTCTGGCTTGTTGTGGATAAGCGTAACTATGTAATTGCATCTCTCATGCAGGAGGGTACTTTGGTGGAGAAAGTTCAAGTATATAAAGTATGCAGCAGCTGACAATGTCCTCTGGGGAATGATGCTAGCTGGAGTGGAGATCTGAGGTTGCAGTGGCACAGCACCCTGATATGACGGACGGGTTGACGATTTCAGATTGAGACATTGTTTTTCTGTTCTTTCGACTCTTACTCAACAATATCGCCGTACTCGTTGATGGGTTATTTATGCAGTGAAGTAATTCTGACAGTTGGAGGGTCTGAAATGCTGTTCAAATTCCTTCTCGAGGCAAAGAAGCAGCGGTCATTTCAAGTCACCGTCGCTGAAGCAGACCCGAGGTAGAGAGAACCTTAGCTGACTTTTCGGTCTCAGTTTGCACTCTCTCCCCCCCTCCCTCCTCCCTCGCCCCCCCTCCCCCTCCCCTCTGCCCCCACGAAATAGCCCGCCTATTTGTTTTCTCTGATCGACAATGTCTGAATCCCCTCTCACTGTTTGATTCTCTTCATTGCTTGTTGCGCGTTCCATTCTTCTGTAAAGCACCCTGCTAAGCAGTTGCCTCCTCTGCCCTCTTTGCCACTCCTACCCCATCTCCCCACCCCCTCCAACCCTTTTAATTTGGTGTGCAAAGCAGAGCACCTTAGATTTGTAACCCAGCTAAAAAAAAGAAAAAAAAAAAAAAAAGAAAAAGAAAAAAAAAAAGAAAAGAGAATGCGCAGGTTTAACATGGTGCTTCGGAAAGGCTCGACTTTCCAGACCAAAAGGGCTCACAGCGCCCGATAGGCCCACCATGGTTTATAACGGTTCGGTATTCCAGGGGGCAGAGGGGGGGGGGGGGGGGGGGGGGAATAAGGGAGGGACTGCATGGGTCTCCCAGCTGTGATGGGGGAAGCGTGGGAGCTTGTGCTCAATGTATCTCACTTGAGTCGCCAGTGGAATAGGAACTGCACCGACACTCCCCGGAATGGACAAGAAGCCAGGACATTAAGGCCCTGTTTTTTTTCTTTTTTTTTCAAAGAGGCTTGGAGGGTCTGGTTATTTAAAGTGCCATCCAATGAATGAAGACAACCACATTGAAACTCTCCTGTTGAGTGGTACGGATCATGATGTATTTTATCCGTGTCAGATTTGTTTGCTTTCTGTCAATCATTTCTTCCCCTCTCCCGCTCCTCACTCCTTTTGGCCTCCGGCGCGCGCGGATGCCGACTGGAGGGTTGGTAGAGGCTCGGTCCAGGGTGCGGCACCGAGGTACTGGTGTTTGGAAGGGGGCTGGGTGTCTCCTCGTGAATTCAGAAAATTGAGGCCGGCGCGTGCGTTGGAAGACAGACAACAAATCACCCAGCCTATGTGGGTGAAGGGTACGTGGCCACACCGCATGAACTGTTGATAGACAGACCCAAGTTTCAATCCTGATGAGTAAAATTATAACTCTGAAATACCTGAGGGGAAGGGGGGGGGGGGGGGGAAGGGGACAGGAAACTCTGACAGGTTCTCAGACAGAGACTGAGAGGAATACATGAGAAGGGCAAGCTGGCAGTCAATCCTTTGGTAACATGGAGCAATGAATGCTGGTCAGGTATCCTTCTTCGGCTGATCGGAGGGAAGCATGAGCATGTAAATGATGTATTTTTTACTATTTTTTAGTATTTTATAGTTTTGACTTGCCGGGGGAATGGGAGGAACCGGACTGATGCTCACCAGAATGGATATGGAGCGAGGGCCATAAGGAGCTGTTTTTGAAAAAAACTTTAAAAAAGGCGAAAAAAAAAGCAAAATAAAAGAAAACGAAAAAGACCACAAGTAGGCTAAGCGGCCTACAGCTCAGTTGGTTGAGCATGTAATAAGTGATACACAGGAGGTCGTGGGTTCGCTTCCCCACGGCATCCATTCAACTTCCGACAACTTCTGTCCGGCGTACTTGAGGTTCACTGATTGAGAAAGTCGGCTTGTCCCTCCTGGTTGGTTGTGGAAGCTGGTTATGACATCCCGGCCCATGCCAGGAGTTAGGAGCTTGGGTGTTCCTCCCCGCACAGAGCAGAGCTAGGTAGGTATAATAATAGACCCATAACCTTAGGATAGTCAAGGCTAGGTTCGTATATTTAAGGTGCCTCTGTCCGATGTATGGTAGTTGCTTCACCTATTATCTGCCTTGTAGGGCTTACGGGTAGGGCATAGAGATGGGTAGCTAGTGTGAGGCGAGAGGGAAGAAAATAGGGTAGGTAAGAATACAACTGTTCCCCATATGAGGAGAAGACAGCTGAAATATTTTCATTCATAAAAAAAAAAAAAAAAAAAAAAAAAAAAAAAAAAAAAAAGACTGGGAGTGGTGCTCTGGAATGTGTCCCATTCCCAACGTGCAAAGGCAGGGTGAGTTTGGCGGCGGTCGATGGAGGCAAAGCGAGCGATGGACGGCACATGCATGCTGGCATGTCGTTACTGGCAATGTGAGTGGAGATAAGTCTCTCTCTGTCCTTGTCTCTGTCTCTGTCTGTCTGTCTGTATATCTCCCTCTGTGTCTCTCTTTTTCTCTGTGTCACTGTCTGTTTCTGTCTTTCTCTCTCTCTCTCTCTCTCTCTCTCCCTCTCTCTCTGTGTGTGTGTGTGTGTGTGTGTGTGTGTGTGTGTGTGTGTCTCCCTCTGTCTTTCATGTGCTACTGCTATGCTGCTACGATGGCATGTGTGTGTTGGCATGCCATAGCCAGCAACAACATGGCGGTCCCCCGCGTGCTGTGTGTGTGGTGCCGCGCCATCACCAGCAATGTGGCCGCAGGTAACTCTCTCTTTCTCTCTTTCTGTGTAGCACTCATGCGTGCTTCTGCGATGACGTGTGTGTGCTGGCACACCATTGCTAGAATTGCTTCTGCGATGACGTGTGTGTGCTGGCACACCATTGCTAGAATAGGACAACCAGCGAAGGATGGCCGCACAAGCTGCCTCAGCGACCTGTAGCAGGCAGCGCCGTGACCTGCTACCATTACCGGATGTGGCCACGGACAACCATTTTTTAGCGCAAAGCAGGGTGCAAAAAAAAAGGAGTGGGTTAGCACTCTGTGACATACTCACCTGGAAAGCATGCCAACCCAGAGAGTGGCCTTTCACAAAAGGCTGGGTGAAGTCTGCGAGGCCGCCCCCGAACTCCCCCACCCTACAATTTATCGTCTTGTTTCGGTTTCCTTCCCCCCCGGCTGTCAAACAAAAACCTTGTATTTTTTTCTCTCTTTTGGTGTGTATGTGTATGCACATGTGTCTGTGTTTGTGTTGAGCCCATAGGAATTGCAAACATTTTCTAGCTTTGAACTCGGGCTTGGGACAAGTTCGTTGAGCACAGATTCCATCTCTGCTGCACTTGCCCAGCAGTCTATATATGCCGTCATGGTGCTTTTGTCGGGACATGAACATGAGACTGGCTCTGTTTCGTTGGAACATCGAGCATGGGACTGGCTTCTGGGACCTGTCCCCTTGATTTCACTCGCAAGTTATGCTCCTGTTGTGGGCACTGGAATCCGGGGAGAGAGGTGGTCGTTGCCTTCGGATCTGACTTTGTTCTGGTGCAGTGCTGAGTGTTTCATACAGGGATTATGCCATTTATGCTAGGTAGCATATGGACGATTGTGCCCTCTGCTGGGCAGGGACGCAGACATGACAAGATGGCCTCTGTGGCTTCTTGGGCCCTACCTAGCTGTCTGCCGTTTTCAGCCAGTGGGCCTCTGATTACCTTGTTTTTTTTTTGTTTTTTTTTTTAATGTCACATGTGGTACAGGTATGGTGGGCTTACTTTGGCAAAAGAGCTTTCGCATGCAGGAGTGCAAACAACAGTCATTACGGATGCCGCTGTCTTCCCGATGATGGCACGCAGTAACATGGTAAGGGGCTGCACCCATATGCCCAACATGCCAGCGCAAGCAGAGTGACCTCACTGACCTGTTAGCATTGTTGGACATGTCTTAATACGATTGTCGTCCTGCGAGAGGGACCGAGTCTTCATTGCATGCTTGCAATTTGATTGGATGGCCTGAAGATATGCATCGTCGTTTGTTTCTCTCATTCCCGTTCTGATTTCTTGATATTTACTCCTCTCGGCATTTAGCTTCAACGTTCCTGGCTGCAGTTTCGGTATTTTTTGAACCGAAACCGTCAGCTCCTACACGCGGGAGCCCGGCACGCCCTGACGATGTCGGTTAAAAAATCGCCGAAATAGCAGCCAGGAACATCAAAGTTAAATGCCCAAAGGGGTACGCCGGGGCACCTGCATGATACTCGAGTTGTTTGACGATTTGCCCGAACACAATATCCAGCAGACGGTCACACAGGCCGTTCTCCTGGATAGTATTTACCAGCTAGTTGCTTGGCCGGGTATGACTTGGCCGCTCCCTCCCGGGTAAGAGTGGTTAGACCCCTTAGGCTTTGGCGAAACTGCGAGGCAAATCACCGTAGTTGGCAATTCTTGCGGAAAAGTCCTTAAAACTCTAGAAGCGTTCCCCGCGTCGAAAGTTTGCAGGAATCGGGAATGCCACGAAGCTCACCAGTGCCATGTTCACCGCCTTGATTTCTGTTGCTGGATCTATTATTTCCAAGTCTTCCATGGGGCAGTGGGAGGTGGATGACGCGTTTCCAAGCTATACCTGCAGAAAGAGGGATGACATAACTATTGCCGCCGGAGTGGCAGCGTAACGGATAGGGAGATGGGAGAAGGCCTTGACAGTTGGCTGATCTTCAAGGAAGGACGATGCACGGAAGAAAAACAAGAGTCAAGTGAACATGATGATGATGTGGATATCACAAACAAAAGATATTGTAATAGGGGCACTTTTCAGCCAGGCATTGTGGGAATCAACAGTAATTGTGCGTCAGATGATACACTCTATTGCAGAGATTCCTGGTGCTATTATCCCATACCAAACTGGGACCACAAAAGTTACAACAAACAAGAAAGGAAAAAAAAATTAGGCTGGTCCCCTGGCTGCCCGGCGACCTGGTCGTCACCGGGGAGAGGGGGGGGGGGGGGCGGGCCGCCTGGCCGGTTGTCCTGCCTGGTTGGCTACCGGGCGATCGCAGCGCATCGCAGAAGGGGGGGGGGGGTCGTCCTATTTCGACGTGGGGGGCCTTTTTCCCCCCACAGCAGGCCCTCCAGGCCGAAGGAGAAAAAAAAGCTTCTCGAATTTGAAATCTTGGCCCATCTGCGCCGTCGATCTCCAAGATCGACGGCCTAGATGGGGCAAGATTTCGAATTCGAGAAGGCGGGAACTACCGGCCCTCATCCACTCCCCTGTTATCCCTACCGCCCGACGGCTCCCTTTGGCAGTGTCGATCGTCGACGGCAGCTCCGCCAACGCCCGCCAACGCCCGCCGACGCCCACCATCGCTCACCATCACACATCACCCCGCTATCGCGCCAAGGTAAGTGGGTTAGTGGTAGGAGAGAGAGAGAGAGAGAGAGAGAGAGAGAGAGAGAGAGAGAGAGAGAGAGAGAGAGAGAGAGAGAGAGAGAGAGAGAGAGAGATCTTTTTCTTCTTCATCTTCGCTTCTTTTTCTTCATGATTGCTTCTTCTTCTTCTTCTTCTTCTTCTTCTTCTTCTTCTTCTTCTTGCCCCCTCTGCACGCCATCCCCGACCACCACCGACTTCCCCGACCTTCCCCCGATCTCCCCCTGCAGCCTCCCCACCCACTAGTCACCAACCTCCCACTCCCGGTCGCTCGACCACCCCCCTCCCCCCCCCCCCCCCCCCCCCCCCCCCCCCCCCCCCCCCCCCCCCCCCCCCCCCCCCCCCCCCCCCCCCCCCCCCCCCCCCCCCCCCCCCCCCCCCCCCCCCCCCCCCCCCCCCCCCTCCATGGTACGACTGCGCAAACCACCAATCCACGGCCAGAGGGTATGCCGATGTCTACATTCGCACCTGCGCAATGTCATCCTCCCTGAATTCTTTTCTCTGAAGTTCTGTGTCATCTTTTTCTTGTTTCTCGCTTGCTGGTGACGTTGCAGGTACTTATTGGTGCCCATGCAGTGATGGCGAATGGGGGTGTGATTGCACCGGCGGGATCGCATGTTGCTGCTCTGGCAGCAAAACGCCATGCTGTACCTTTTGTTGTCCTTGCTGCCATCCATCAGGTGAGACAATGGCCAGTGTCATGCATGTGTATGCAAGGTGTAGACTGCTGTTGTATTGTGTGTGTGTGTGTGTGTGTGTGTGTGTGTGTGTGTGTGTGTGTGTGTTTGGGGTAATATGTTTCTCACGATTTGTTTAAAAACTTTAGATAGGTTTTCACGGAGATTGACTGAGTTAAATGAAGAGGAGGAGAGGAAGGCTGTCGTAATAGACTTTCGGGGGCAGCGCCGGAAGAGTCGAGCCTTGGCATTTGCGCTTCGTTTGAATCTGCTGTTGGTGTCCTGTGCCGATCGCCGGTTGTTGCGTTGGTTTCGTTTGGTTTGTAATCAATGAACCTAACTAATGTTTTCTGCATCCAAATTGTAGCTCCCACCTCGGACAGGAGAATAAGAAGTACCTGGACGAGGTCAGTCGCTCTGCTGCGAGTTCAAACTTGCCGGTCCTAGGAATGATGACAGGGGGTCCTTCGGGGGCACACCCGTTAAAACTTAAAATTGGAACGATACAGAGAAGATCAATTAGCGTGGCCCCTGCGCATCAAGGGTGACACACATAAATCGAGAAACGGTCCACATAAAAGGAACGGTGACAGGGGTCCCACAGTGCCTGATGGACAGTGTGAAAGTTTCTGGGTGGGTAGGACAGGAGTGCTGTCCTCAACTGTGGCGAGAACTACCGTCTTCACCCGAATAGAACACCCGGTCATTAATATCTATCGCTGTATACAGACAAGACGTTGGCCGAAATACAGCAATAATGACCAGGCGTTCCTATTCGGGCGAAGAGGGCAGGGCACATTTTCCCCCTGATAGGCCAGTGCCAGCAGCTTGTGGTGGTCCCCGACCGAAGGCGGCAAAGGCGCTGACAGCGTCCGGGTCTGCTGGTGTTGCCCACACCCAGCATATCGTATCTGTTGGGCATGCCCCAGTCGTCCGGTAGTGCTGCTGCAGCTGCTGCCGCTGCTCCGTCACAGGTTGTGGTACAGTCTTCTTCAGTCCCAGGCTGTGATACTAGACGTCTGCATTGAATTACATGTGGCCGGCGGTGGTCTGTGTTTGTCGTCGGCCATGCTTGCGCTCCTTTTGTGCCACATGGAAGTGCCCTCTTTCTTTCTTTCTTTCTTTCTTTCTTTCTTTCTTTCCTTGTTTCTTTTTCGTTCTTTTTCTTTTGTCGCGGAAGAGACCCGTTGAAGTTGTGCTTGGAAAAAAAAAGAAAAAAAAGAGTGGTACAGTACTAGTACTTCATTTTTGCATTGCCTTCTGTTCGAGTTCGTTGCACTGAATCAATCTGTCTGCGCCTAGTGCAAAGCAAAGGTTGTTTTCGGCGACGCGTGTGCTGCGCGCCGGACAGCAGGTTGTGGTCTAGCAGTTTGTTGAAAAAAAAAAAAAAAGGGTTTGTTGCATTGATAAGGATAGCCTGCAAGATCAGCCTATGTTTGTGCAACACTGGCCCGAAACCCCCCTGACGAAAGTTTTTTTCATCATTTGTTTATCTGGAAACTCTGGCAGCTGTGTCCTGTGTATTCGGACGCGCCTGACATTGTGAGAAATGAGGGAAGGCTTGCATCTGAGATGCTCAACTATGGGGAATTTTCAGACTGCATGGAGTCCGAAGATGGGGAGCCGCTTTTGCAAGTGCTGAATCCGGCCTTCGATTACATTCCGCCTGAGCTTGTCAGCCTCCTTGTCACAGATGGGTACGCTACTATGCTTGCGTTGCTTGACCTCTTAATTTTTTTTTTCTTTTTTTTTTTCTTTTTCTTGACCTCTTAATTTTCCCACACTTGAAACTTTGTTTTCCTGTCCTTGGTCATCTCTCTCTCTTCCCTTTGCTCGTTCTTTAATACACTTTAAAAATAATCGAAACTTGAATAGAAAATTAGAGAACATTCATTGTCAATAATAGAAAAGAAATCATGCTTCAATCTATTGAATAATGAATGTTTTTAATTAAGATCAAATGACGATATATATCTTCATTTCATCTTTGTTCGTATGCCCTCTCTTCGAATGACCTTTCACGCATGTTCTTTCTTGCCTCTCTTGTCTGCCCTCCCCCCCCCNCCCCCCCCCCTTCTTCTTCTAATTTTCAGACACGTTGTCGATGATCCCATCCCTTCTTCTATGGCGTAACCCTTTCCCCCCCCTCCTCTGTATATAAAGCCGACCGGTCAATGCGGCCATGGGTTTTGCAGCACGTTCAGTTCAGTGAATTTCGGTCCGGTCATAGGACCGGGTTGTTGCCAAGTGATTGATGTCATCCCGGTCGCTGTTGTTTTACGGAACGATGTAATCGCAGTGCAGCAGGAGACGTGTGCCACTGAGGGGGCATACTCACATTGGGCCGTCGTGATCGCAGAATCGCAAAATCAGGTCCTTCTCGGTGCCGATTTTGCGGCTCTGCGATCATAAGGGCCTAGTGTGAGTATACCCCAACAAATCTTGCGTTTCCTAAAAAGTTAGGCAGGTGGGTTATGTCGGCTAGCGGTGATCCAACCTGTTCGGCGAGTGTGGGACATTAGATAGGAATGGGAAGAGTGAGAAAAGGTGATGGCAGAACAGGCCAGTTTTTTTTGTTTTTCTGTCTGAAGTTCTGAACCTTTGGCTTGTGCTTTTAACTGCCTGTTTTTTTTTTTTTTTTTTAACTCAGACTGCGACGATCTGTGAAGAGAGTTCAATTTCTTCACTGATTACAAAAGCAAACCTGCCAAATCAGTGGCATTACAGTCGCAGATCACTCACAAATGTGGCCCAATGAGAGACTGGCTTATGTTTCTTTCTTAAAAGTTCTTTCTTTCTTCTTCTTTTTTTTTTTTTTTTTTTTCAAACAAAAACATTCATGGGATGCCTCCCATTATTGGGGGTGATAAGAGCATACTCCAATAATAGGCTCCCTGTTATAGATGTGGCCCCGATCTACAAAAATAGTGGTGGGGAGCTGCACCAGCTGGAAACTGGGTCCAACGTCCCAATTACAAAGACGGAGCAAGTTGTGAAGCTATAGACAATGGAGTCGGATGGACAACATTGTTTGCCCTCAGACGAGGGGATTAACTGCCCATCAGACTGAGATGGTGGATCAACCTGTTTCTAGCAACAGCTCAATCCATCATGTACCCAGCTACCTATCAAACCTTCTTTTTTTTTTTTTTTTTTTTTTTTTTTTTTTAGAATCATGGATGCTCCACTCTATTGGTGGGGAGCGGCACCTGCTGGAAAATGGGTCCCGCGTCCCTTTACAGCAAGAGCCTGCCAGCATTGATTGCCCTGTTATTGGGGATTGACTGCACAGGTATTCAAATCGTTAGAACGAAGGAATGACACATTCTTCGGCATGGAGCCCCGCCTCTTCAGCCTAGAGCAGGCCAGTTTGGGCATGAGAAGAGAGACAAATATAAAGGTGTGGATTGGTATGAGAAGAGAGAAAAATATAAAGGTGTGGATCGGAGGAGAAAGTAGGCAGCTTGAGTCAGTGGAGAAGAATGCAGATGCTCACACTTGTCCTTCATTCCTCCTGCTGTTGTGTGTCAGAGGGCCGTGAAAAGTGCCACTCCAGCGATCTTTCCTGGGCGTACCTGGCTGGAATTGTGACTGGGTTCAGGCCAAAGAAAAAAAGAAACCTATTTTTGTTTCTGTTTTCCTTCCATTGTGGTGTCCCGGAGTTCCCTATCATTATGGAAGTGGCAGGATTTCAGCCCCTGACCTTTGGATCAGTGTATCAGAGGCTTTAGGTCAGTGTCATTCAGGCATCTGGCAGGCTCAGCATTTTGTGAGATTATTCCTGGCCAAAGACCCTCAAGACTGAAGTGGAATCCACATCCAACTCTACAGTGTTAGAACTGACCCTCGTGCAAATCTGCAGGGCTAAGTCTGGGTTGTGATGTCTAGGCCGTGGACGACTTCTTGACGAGTATGTAGTATATACCAAAAAATGTGTCTGTCGGACTATAGCCACAAACACTAAGTTGTGGGACTATAGCCACAAACACCAAGATCTTGGACTATACCCACAAACGCTAACTTGTTGGACTATAGCCACAAACGCTAACTTGTTGGACTATAGCCACAAACACTAAGCTGTTGGACTATAAGGCTAGTATAAGCAGTTAGTTGGACTATAGCCACAAACACTGAGTTGTGGGACTATAGCCACAAACACTGAGTTGTGGGACTATAGCCACAAACGCTGAGTTGTGGGACTATAGCCACAAACACCAAGATGTTGGACTAAGCCACAAACGCTAAGTTGATGAACCATGCCTTCACCATGGTATCAAGACTCTACCATCTTCACCCGAATAGAACACCAGGTCATTATGGCTGTATCTAGCTAGACTGAAAATTTGCCCCCGATATGGGGGTCTAATGACCCATATTGCATTCTATAATTTCTATTCAGTGAAGACGGTGACTGTCAAATGATATTGCAAGCTGCCACATCTTGTTCTCACGTTTTGCAGTACGAATCCGTCAGTGCTCGGTTGGTCGGTTGGTCGGGTGAGACTGCAATGTGCTCATCGTAGCATAGATGGGGCTCGCCCTGTGATTTAAGATTTCCCCCTCTCCCCCCTCCCTTTCTACCGCTGATGGGTTGTAGATTGTCGTTGAATCAGCATCCCCTCGCCCTTGTCCAAGTCTGGAACGGTCTCGTCTGTCCTCGCCCCAAGACCATATGGAAGTTAGATGGGCTAGTAGCAGGAATGAGGTACAAACTACCAAGCAGGGTGGTTGGTGGTCGGTGGTCGGTGGTCGGTTTAGCCCGAATGCCTGAACATTTGGGACGCCCCTCCCCATGCATTTGGCCAGTTCTTGTTTTTTGAGTTTTTGTCAACTTTTAATTTATTTGCAAGGAAGAAGAGCATTAGTGAACTTCAGCAATCAAACAGCATCATACATATGAGCCCAGATAGTCTTGACCTCGAACCACAGCAGACTGGCATCACGAGATACACCAAATAAGAACACACCAAGAGTTCAAAATTGACAATGCTGAAGTAGTCCCATCATCATCAAATACGAACCAGAGTTGATATCCTATTGGCGCTCGGCGCCCAGACTACAGGTGGCAGATCCTATCTAACCTATACTACGAAGCAGAATGATGACATC
>BFEA01000580.1:73095-89146 GCA_003427395.1 Chara braunii
GAGTATCGCGAGACCGAAACTTCAACTAGGAAGACCGAGAGCGAACAGCAGTGCCTGGACCATGACTTAGAGGCAGAGAGTGCGCGGAGACCCAGTCTTAGCATGGACTGGAGCAGTGGTGACGGGACCACCCGCCAATTGAACCAGTAGAGGATGGCCCTGAGGCCAGTTCACGACATCGGAGGCGCTGAGCCTGCGTAGACGGTTATGGGACTACAGGTCAAGACTGAGGTGACACGTGTGACTCGGGCGATAATGCTAGGCAATTTACTAGAGGAGGTGGGGGATGTGACGTCATCTTGCTCGCGAGGGTCACTAAGCTACTAACGGAGTTCTGCTCTCTCGAAATAGGCGGCAGAAGCGTGCGCTCCGCAGTTGATGTCATTGACGTATACGTTCAGTCCGCATTGCCTGTATCTGTCAACTCGGCTCTCGTCATGGTGAGACGAGGGAGAATGAGCCAACGTGGAACCATCGATGTAAACATAAAGAGGAGGTCAGACTTCCCTTCCTAAAACCAGCCCGCGCCTATAAAGGAATAGAGGCTGAAAGGCGGCTTAGGATGTATGAGAGTGGCGTTGGAGAGACTGTGGGAACAGGAGTGAAAAGATTTGACTTCACGGGAGGACACGTGACTACATTAGGCGTGAAGAGTAGATGCAAAATCTAGGATTGGAGGCTGGTGAGAGAGCGCTTGAGACTCTTGGCAAGAGAAAGAGCATGTGTTCTACGATTGATGTCAGCTACTTCGGTAAGCTTAACATTCACTATCCTAGTGCATCGTCTTCGCTATGATAATGTGAGAACAGAACATATGGAGAGCAGCATCAATGGTGCGTGAGAAGACTCAAAATTTGATCCGGGTAAGACCATCAAGAACCATGCTCAAAAAGCGTGTTTGTACAACATGTGTGACTTTAACTTCGTTTATGCTCTCGACTTTGCGTTACCAGCGTCTGTGCCCACTGTTTCAGTCATGATACGAGAGGAGTGAGCAAATAGAAGAGGCATGATCGGTAGAGAGGTTAGACGATGAAACACTCGATGTGTAATAGCCGTGAGAGCGGAGCCTTGCAATATACATGAGTTGCAAAGCCAGATGAGAGTAAGATTTTTGCGAGATTGTGTTAATTGTCATTGCACAACCTAACTTTGTTGTATGGGCTCTCTATTGGACGAAGTTTTATCAGTACTAAGAGTGGATGAAGTCAATCTCCTCGAGAGATTTGCATCCTTCCTGCAGTTGACGCTATCTGCACTGCAAACTTCTTGTTTGTCATGTGCAAAATAATATTGTTGTGGTTTATGTTGTGCAATCGCAATTTCCCTGAGTGATAGGTTCTTTAGATAAGTAGCTTCGATGATAGTAAGACGGATTGCGAGAGAATGTGGAAAATATCATCCTTGGGTTCTCTAAGTTGCCTCGAAATGAACACCCCTTTCATGCTATTAGGAATA
The DNA here is from genome assembly GCA_003427395.1 of Chara braunii. Lineage (NCBI taxonomy): Eukaryota > Viridiplantae > Streptophyta > Charophyceae > Charales > Characeae > Chara > Chara braunii. The sequence goes on from BFEA01000580.1 coordinate 74,554, forward strand.
ACTATATGAAACAAGGAGTGTAAGAGAGTGGTCATCCTGTTTGGACAAGCACAAGGTGTTTGAAAGTTAACAACATTGCACCCATCTGTGATGCGCATTGCGGGTTGAGTTTACTTTCCCTTTTCTTTTGCTTTCACTAGGTCAACACATTTATGATTGCTAGTTCGCTCAAACGACGTTCATGAATTATTATAGTTCGTTTTCTTAGAAACCTCACGAAAGGGTTTAAGCCTAAAGAGAATGATTATTGGTGATAGAGTGTGAGAAGTGGTTGGTTGACAGAGAAACAAAAAGCCTGAGTGTAAAATTTGATTCTCCTGATGGACAAGAAAGCGAAATGAGCAGGGTTGGCGATTTTTTCCATAATGTGAGTTTTCACTATCATCAATCTATGAACTCTTGAAACTCTCTGTTCAACAAAATACCAACGAAAGGGGCTTTTGATCACAACTAGTCTTACTAAGATTTCACTCAGGAGCTAAATATTTCTCGTTTTCTGAACTTCATACTCAGATGAGGGTCGTCATCATTGCTTTGGCTCGTGGTTGTGTCTAATCGATTGTAAGACCATTTAAACGAGAATGACTACATGCAAAAGGGTACTCGCAGCACTGTATCTATCCAACAATCAAATCAACATGTGAGAAATCGTGACGACGGGGGTCTATACTATCCGTCTTTCGAAACGACTAGTTGTCGTTAATGTACAAAACCATTATTTTCTTTGTTGTTTATTCGTCATTATCTTTACTCCCCTTGCTTGTGGGGAGTGTGCTTTATGAGTTTCCCAGTGTGACATGAACTGACACGACTCATTTTTCATTAAAAAAAAAGAAAAAATAACAAAATCGAAGAGATCGAGCGAGCTAGCCATGAAAATTGGTTTTTTTTTTTTTTTTTTTTTTTTTTTTTTTTTAAGGAGATTCTCCAATCTATTCGTGGGGATTAACATGGGTGGGAACCGGGCCGAGCGTCCCTTATCAGAACACAAAAAATCAAATTACCAAGGCTATTACCCGGCTCCGACTAAAACAATTGAAAACTGTAAGCCTCAAAAACATTCATAATTCACTACACAAAATCTACCAAAACAGTAGAGTGGATGTATCAAAAGCCTCCCAACCACAAATTTGACAGGTGCGAACCCATTCAATCCCACCTAAGACTGCCACCAGCATGGTCGTTTTCAGCGCAATCCAGAAAATTGGGTTAGCTTAAGTGAGTTTTCAAAGTTTCTTTCAAAAGTTTCTTTTGTTTCTCCCTGTTGTAATAGATGGGTAACAAACAATCCCTATTGCGAAAGATTGCCTATGTACTAATTAGATATCTATTAAATAGGGATTAAAAGAAAAAGGTAACCTATGTCCGCAGAACTGATTCAAAGTTTACGCAAAAGGAAGGAGGGACAAGGACATCACTCAAATATGAACTGTCACTTGGGTTGGTGGCTTGCTTCCTTTTATTGTTAGCGGTTAAGTTCGGATTGATGATGGGATGTTAACTTTACTCGTGAAGATTCTGACGTTTCCAAATAATTTATTCAAAGCAGATTCAGACCTTACCTCTGGTCCTGAAGTCATTGATAATCATAGGTACGCCCTTCTAGCACAGATGAACTTGATGATTGCCCCTTGGATACCCCAAATTGATAGACTTTTGAGATTTAGAAGGTGTCAATGCCACCCTTCCATCATCGGCAAATTCGAGGCCGCTTTCTGAGGTCACAAAGTCTACGAGTTAGACCTGGTACTGTTGGTTCAGTAAGAATTGGAGTAAGTGAATATTGGGCAATTATCTTAAAACCACGAGTACTTCCTAGAGTCGTGCCCGTTAACACGCCACAATTTTTGAAACGTATGGGCTATTACAGAAGCGCCCAAATTCATTTGACTATAAATGTTTCTACTTTTTTTCCCGCGACCGATAGCTGGGCCAAGTATTGGTGGTTTAATGTAGCAACATTTTATTTGAGTATGTATAACTCCGAGGAGTTGAAAGTTTATCGTTCGACCCGATTAAAAGAAAAGAAGTAAAACCACATGTCTGGTGTTGCTCTTGCCCGAAGCGTGAGTTGACGATTTCAGTGAATTTCGATGTATTGTGCTCTGAGTGCCACCCAAGCAGCACTCGCGTATGGTTCAAGTATTATTCCCATTAGTAAACGTCCAGGGTATTATGTGGGCAGGGTTTACTACCTATTATCCCATCTATTAATTAAAAAACTTGTCGGTAAACAAAATATTGAGATAAAAATATTTATGATAATACTCGTAACAGTATTTTGACTAAGGATATGGTAGGTCTTGGGAGAGCTCGACAGGGAATAAGTTAGGGTTAGAAAATTTTAGAGGGGTTTTGAGTATTCGAAAACGACCCGTCGTTCGTGTAGCTTTACAGTGACAAAGGACTTTTATGGCTTTCCTTTTTTACTTAGTAAGTGTTGCTTCAGTAGCCTAACAATAGGTTAGCAGTTATCCATGTTTTTCATAAGTTTCTCTGAACTTCTTTAAAGAGTTTTCGGATTGTTCTTAGTCGAAGCCAGGTAATGGCCCTGGTATTTCAAACGATTTGTATAACTCTATATGAAACACTGGGCTAGGTTGCCAGCATGTGTTGCTCCCCATGAATAAACTAAAGCATTTATCTCAAAAAAAAAAAAAAAAAAAAAAAAAAAACTACTTAAGACTTGATCTAAGAGCATGACAAAACTTTATCACATATTTTACCAACAAGATAGCTCTTCTCATCAGAACAAGCAAGAGATCACGAGATTCACAACCATAATGGCAGATTGCAAAGGGGGGGGCTTACTGGAAACTGTTGAGCAGGTCAGGGCTAAGCTTATATGAAAGTGACCCTTTCTCAAAATACCATATCAATGAATTTGCTGGCAAGTGTCATTCAATAATTCATGTCCCACCTCAATATTCGGTTAGCAATGATTTGTAGTCAATGTTAAAGTGCTTAACAATTATTAATCATCTGAGATATCATCAGTGACCCTCAATCAGAACTTGGTTGTCATTCAATCATTTTTAGCCGTTAAATAGTTCAAAAACATTGAAACAGTCTTCAGCAGGGACAGTCAGTTGGTGGACCCTTCATCAATGAGATTAGTAATCAGGTCTAATCATCACTCATTTGTTCTCATACCAACACCAATCAATCGGTGTCCGCGTCAAACATATTCAGACCTGTTCCAGTGTTCATCTCTGCACATGAGTACAGTTCATTCATTTCCAATTGGCCGGTCAGTCTTGACTAACCTCAATCAAAGTCCCCACAAGGTTGCCTTTTAGTACCGATATATGAGTGCAGTCGGTTTCAGATAACGATATTTGTCAATCTTTGTTGTCCTCACTGAATTTGCAGAACGTATCATTCATGACTTGAGGATTTATGTAAAGAAAGGCAAGAAAACTCATAAGCATTTTGATTCAGTCTAGGTCTCAGCAGCCAAATATCTTGAAGGGTGAGAGCAAAAACTTGATGAGAGTGACACAAAGTTAATCCGTAGCTTTGGACCCAAGCTCTACACTGATTACACCAGGTCTCGAGTCCCTTTCTTCATCAAAGATTGTTGTTATTGGAGTGAATTGGTTGACCTGGCAAAAAGGTGCATTTGACCTGTAGAGATTAACTATGAGGCAATCATTGACTATGACCCAGCACTGAACCATCAGAGTCTTACCATCTTAGACGAGGGATCTTCTCCAATCCATATCTTCCTTCTCTGTGAGAGGAGTTATGCAATATGCTTGACTTCCGAATCTTTAGCATTGGATGAACGGATTCGGAGCTTGTGGGTTTTAGGTGGTTATACATCTCTAAACCACAGAGGGATCTTCTTCAATCCATATCTTCCTTCCCTGTGAGAGGAGTTATGCAATATGCTTGACTTCCGAACCTTCAGCATTGGATGAACGTATTCGGAGCTTGTAGGCTTTAGGTGGCTATACATCTCTAAACCACAAGAGGTACATAGATGTGGCTCAAGGCACAAGAGACGCATAGTCAAATGAGAGATTGAGGACGAAACTTGAGAAGGAGAGTGGGGCCTTTTAACAAGTGCTGGCCGTGTCTAGTCATCTGTATTTTTTTATATTATTATGAATTCTCACATTCCCTCATTTATCTTGTCTTTGCCTTGAGTCAGTCAGTCCTGCTTTGTTTGCATCAACCTTGCTTGAGATTATGCTTCCTGCTGATCTTGTCACAGTTCTCAAGTTCCTAGATCGGCAAACTTGATATACTTTACACTTTGAATTAATTGTTTGCATGATCACTGTTGTTCCGAATCATAATCAAAGATTCCCAAGACTGGGGACCGGCAAAGACCGCAATTGAGGGGTCTCGCTCGAAGCCGGACGCACATAACAGGAAGGGATTGGCATTATTTAATTTACTTATTTATTGCAAAAATCAATCACAATCCTGTGTGACAGCCTGCTATCTTTCTAATCGCCTAGAGTGGTTTGATTGGAAAAAGTGCGACAACATAACCATCCATGCCATACCCTTAGCAAGACCAGCAGTGACATGGGAAACTACTCTCATTGGGGTGAGATTCACTTGTATGGACTAAACGCATAATATTGACGACAATTAGCATACTTCCAATGTCACATCCTGGGGTGTATCCAGGCCAGATGTGACCTTCTGCGGTAGCTCTGGGCCAAATATGACATTCTGCAGTAGCTCTGGGCCAAAACGCAAGCAAGTTCTTCCCGAAAAGTGAATCCTCTGGGACAACATCTTTCAGGTGATTCCATATTGACTAACAAAGGCATCTATGAGGTGACATATTTCAGGATCTTCCATATTGGCTTGTGGCATGAACTGTTAGCTGGGATTGAAATGTTGGTACGAGCAAATGGAAGTAATGCCAACCACTTCTTTGGCCAGCAATGCCCAATTTGGGAGAGGCAAAGGGTCCAAAGATACGAATCATGTCGAGGTTCAACTTCGTGAGCTCCCACAAAAGTCATTCCAATTAAAGTTGTACTTTGCAAAAGCGAAAGTACAGGCTCCCACCCACCCACCCACATAGACATTGATTGAACATTCAGGCTGAATATTTGACATCATTATGCAATGAATTGACACATTGAAACTGTGTGTCAAGAGTCAAACTCCCTCCCATTTGCCTCAGGCGCGCACACACACACACACACACACACACACACACACACACACACACACACACACACAAACATTGACAGGGTCAGGGTTCAGGATCAAAAGAGAAGACCTTCAGAAGGCAAGGCTGGATTCCAGAAGCACATGAACTGAGCATCGTAGGTAAAGGGAGGTGGACGCAGGTAATGTCCAGTAACATAGAATAAAGCAAGGCCCACGACCTGCAAGGTAAAGGGACCTGGTCTGAAATTATGTACAGGGGGGAATAGGGATAGCACTCCATCCAATGTGCCCCGCTCATTTCCTCGCACTTCATTATTTCATTTTTCCACTTCTTACATTTTTCTTTCTCCTCTTCTTTTCTAATACTCCGTTTTCTTCTGACCGCTGGAAGGATCAAGAGCCCTTTCCGGACAAGAAAGCATCATATCTCATACCAACAGCGGCAAACCGCCACAGCCCTCCGCCTGCCTAATCAAGTATGTACATTTTATATATATCGTCAAATAGAACTGCCTACGGTAAACCGTAGGCAGAGAGGGAGAAGAGGACAACAAACGAGGGGCTGTGACAAACTGTTTCGTCGGAGTTTCACCGACTCATTCATTTTTCACTGGTTCAGTTACTTTTTCATTTTCTCAGTTCTCGAAGGACGTGACACACCAAGGGCCGCGCGCGCATGCGCACCGTGTTTCAAAAGTTGGCGGGCGTCCTTTAGCAAGCCCAGTCCGGGGAATACTGATAGAGTAGCTCACTTGACAGGACCATCCAGTAAACTGGGCAGGTGGTACCAAGACAACTATGTTTGGACTAAGTACTCTGCAGGACATTCCAGATCTCAAGAGACCTTGGCCTCGCTCCTCTACTCTCAACATGTGCAGAACGAGAGTGAATCTTCCGCTAGAACATGGAAAGATGCAACCCCACAAATTCTGTCTTTCCTGCATGTCTCGAGTAGTGGAACAACGCCCCTTTTCGCCTCCCAAACCCTTCACACCAAGCTCCACTGCAGAGCATAGACTTTCTGCTTGGCCAAGAAGTACACCAAACTACATTGCAGAGCATGGACTGTCTGCTTGATCTTCACTTCTTGGCGGCCCGCAGGGAGGCGCAAGATGACAAAGTGGTATTGCCGTCACAACCGGCCGACCGACCCCTCAGTGCCTGAGGGCCCCAGTGCTGCCCTGCTCCCCGCCAATACCAGCATGCTCCCCTCTTCTCTCTATTAGCCTTCTCTGCTTAGTGCTGCTCCCCAACGCAATCCTCACGTACGGACTCATGAAGTTCTCGGCCCATCGCTACTCTTTGCATACTATGTCAAGCTTTGCGATCCTCTACTCTGCACTCGTTCTTGCCACAGCTCTCACCCTCTGCACCATAACCGCTGCTGCTGCTGCTGCTGCCCTACTCTTCTTTTCTGCAGACTGACAACATGCGACCATCGGGATGGAGGGCTTACACAAGGTCCTTTCTTGAAAAAAAAAAAAAAAAAAAAAAGCGCAGAAACACAGGAAAAAGCGCCGGAAAACAGCCGGTTTCAGGCTTGCCCACTTCTCGATATTCTTTTCTTCCCTCTTCTCGCTCCCTTTCTTTGCCTTTCCCTCCCTCCCCCTCTCCCATCATTCTAGGAACTTTTCCTTCTCAAGCATTTTGGTTTATAATGGCGATGAGTCTTTTCAAGAAGAGATCATGACCACTTTATATCGCGGAAATGGATGACTTTTAATCGCCTTGCCCGAAATTTTCGCATTGAAAGACCACAAATCACTCTATTTGTTCCATCTTCTACCTCAGTATTTATTTTATTTTATTTTTTGCGAGCAATGAATTCTGCAAATCTAGATGTCCTCCATACTTTCTAGTGCTCATCTCTACCTTCCGCTCATAATATATGGCGTTAGTCCTTAACCGCTCTGTTTTTCATCTTTCTGACAGCCTTCCAAGAAATACATGTTGCAAATCCCGATTGTTTTCTCTGTTCAATGGCTGCTGCAAATCTCAACGAGACTCTTGGTTGTCCTGTGTGCCTTCTACTTTCGCTTATCTCTGCTTTCTGACTGATTGGTTAATCTCAATCGGCTTCTTCATCACTCTACATATCTCGAGCGTTCCAGAGTAATGGGTGCTGCAAATCTCAATGAAATGCCCTGTACGCTTTCTGCCCTGCCCTTCAAGTGCTTATCTCTGCTTTTTGGTCAGCGTAGGGTCGTGATGAATATTCAATATTTAACTGCTCTGTTCTCTCTGCTTTCCAAGTAATGGATGTTGCAAGTTGTATACTCTCTGCTTTCAAATAGGGGTCATAATAAATGGTTCATTAGAAATGATTCATTGACGTGTTTGCCTCCTCTTGTCTTCTTCTTCTTGACTTTCTTTTGTATTTCTCGAATACAAGTTGCAGTATCAACTATTCCCATTGGAATATTAGCAATGTAAGGCATCTCAAGTTCTTTCTCTAAATATTTGGCAGTCATTTATCCAATTTCACGATAAGGAATAAAATTGAACCATGCTCTAGGAAGATTTTTAATGTTATTAACAGAATTGCCTTCAATGCAACCCCTTCATTACACCCATGACGACTACAGTACATGCATACAAGCTCTATAAGTCTCGCATACAATCCTCCTCCTCCTCCCTCATAACCCAGTGCCCTCCTCGGTTGAAGCAACGACTCTCTATTTCGCAAAAGATAGTAGCCTCAATAATAAGCGACAACACCTAGCCTGTGCGAGGCATAAGGCCCCAATGGGCCCCTTTTTGACCCTGCAAGCAGCACAGTCAGCCGCCCTAAGTGAAGGCAGGCCCGACCAAGGCCAGAAGGCCTAATTTCTCGGCTACCCCGCTATTGCGGAGAATTCAGGCATTGCGCAACACCAGTTGGTTGAAAGCGCCCAGGCCCTGGCTGCTTTTATGAAATGCATCTGAGGCAGGCCCTGGCGAGATACACAACATGGACCCAACACAGGCTGCGGACAGTTGGGCACGGGTAACTGCCACGGGCCCTGGGCCTGATTCGTTCGGACTGGGGCTCAGCCTCCCGGTGCCTACCGGAAACTTCTGGGGGGGGGGGCGGTGCAGCCAGGTTGCACGCAGCAGGCAGGCCACTTCCCCATTTAGGAAAGTGCCTGCCCCCGCATTTGGCATTCGGGCACTGGCTGCATGCTGCGCTAATCGTTGGTCAGGCTCACGCGCTCACGAACGAGCAGGGAGAGCAGGCAGCCGTAGCCAAGCTGCACTGCATAGCTGGATGAGGCGCATGGTGGTCCTTGGGTGCACGTGGCATCTGTGAGTGGGGGATCGAGGTTGCGAGTGATACGAGAGACATACCTGGTGCTTGAGGCGAACGGCATTGGCCGAGATCTGCTCGTACTTCGGGCAGCTGTTGACGTCACCAGCGGCACTGTAGATAGGCCACATATGGTTAACCAGGGGTGTTATTTTCGGCGAATTTTGCACCAAATTGCACCGGAACTGTCACATTGTGCTGATTTTTTGCTTTTTTTCTTGTTTTGCTTTTTCTGTGTATGATGCTGCTTGGTTTCTGAAGTTCGCTATTGCTCCTTTTCCTTGCAATTCGGTATTGGACCAGTGGTACGGTGCGCTCATCTGGCGCTTGTCTTCTGCCTATGCGGTACATGCATGCGGTATGCTAGGCGAGCAGTCGTAGGCCGAAGGGAGTGTGTTGTCAGGAGGGCGAAGGCAAGCAGCGAACCCAGGAGGTGAGGGGTATCGCCAAAAAGGCTACGTAGTGAATATTGGGTGTTCGCAGTGTCATGAGAACTACCTGATGTGCGATTGATGCTGCGGTGGAACGGCGGTGTAATTCTGGTTGTGTCGAAGCAGCGATTGGTCATCATAGCCGACATCAGGTCATCTGGTGAGAATATCTGTGGTTGGGGGCAGCTATTTTGAGGTACCTTGCTCTTAACCTTACCTACCCTCTTCAACACTTCTTACCATGAGGATGTGTGTTCTGTCTCGAGGGTCCTCTCATGTGAGGAGTCGAGTCCGCTCAACCTTGAGAGTCGGCATTGTTCACGTGGAGCATCTGGAAGGAGAGGGCGGAACTATCTGAACGGCACTGGACGAAGCACTGGGTCACGGTCACCATGCCAACCCACCAGGTGTAGAGCACGCATGCTTTGCCGCTTTGTCCTTTGTCTGCCTGCTGCACTGATAAATGGGCGATGAGGGCAGCCCAGCCCTACAAGGGAGATGAGTACCTGGCGTCTATAAATAAGCACCAGCGGGGTTAACTTCCACTAGTTGTGATCGTCGTCCTGTCTGCGACGTTAAATAATTCATGAGGACTTCGGGGGTCGTCCGTAAACGCCTCTTGATCAGTCAGGTGGTCTGTGTAAGGCTTGCTGCACGCGAGGATAAATATAGTGCAGGGCTGGCCAGCTCAGCATACACTCGAGGCACATGGGTGGGCCGCATGCACACCTTTGGACACGCACGGTATCTGGATCGCTCAGGGACGCTGACGTCAAGAGACAATCAAGAAGAACTAAGGGAGGGGTAGATTTCAGGTGATAAGTTCCTGTTTAATTCCACTATGCAAATATCCACATAGACGATTTTATTTTTATTCTTGATTAGTTAGATAGACAGCCATTGACATCTGACAAACAACATTAGGTAAAAATCTGCTCTCTGTTTGTGAACTATTTAAGTAAAAATAGTTTCATTTATAGGAATCTGGACTTACTTGTTGACCCAAATGTGTAGACTCTGACATAGCCACCAGTAAGTTAATTAAATTGGTTTGCGCATCACGCTGCGGTAGGCATCGAGTGTGACCTAGTGCAGATTGTGTGCAGTTCTGTAGCTTATGAGCGACAGAGAGAAACCTAGAGAGGACGATAGGATCCTGTGATCAGCAAGGCACCCGATAGCCCACTTGGCATTAGGACCAGAGGGCGACAAATTCATGTTCCGCCAGCAGAGGGAGAGACATCAGCAGCAGCAGAGGGCTAGGGCCGCAGAGGCAATCAGGGCAATCGCAAGCGAGGCCGCGGTCGTACAGACCCTGAGTTGTTCCGCTGGCATCATGGCAAGCCAGTCGTTAGTGTTGACCCCCGAGGAGGCACAAGTACGCAAGGTGACAAGGCTTTACGGATAGGCAGAAAAAGAAAGAATGATCAGGAGAAGAGCAAGGATGCAATGGAGGCGGACATTAGTGAGTTAAGAGGAGATGAATCTGACGCACATGGATGATGATGTGAAGACGCTGAGGACAATCTTGCTAGATGTAGTAGAAATGCAAGACCACCGAATGGCTCTCTTACAGGACATCCAGCAAAAGCCTGGCCGTGCTCGTCAGGCGAGTGCAGTCAGCACCATCGCCATCAGGGCCCGGTGCCTGGCCCGTGGTACAACCTCCTTTTGTCCCACCAGTGACTGGCATATCCCCATTTGTAATTCCTTCAGCATCGGTACAGGCCGCTTCCCTAGGAATGCCTTTGACAGGCGGGTTCTCAGCAGGTCCTAGTGTACATATTCCTGTACAATCAATGTATTCCCAACCTCCACAGGTTGCCATAATTGGGCAGCCTGCTGTCTTGCAGTCAGCACAGCTGGTGGGCACACAACCCCAACAGCAGTTAGTGCAGCAGTCGACGCCCCAGGGTCCACAGCCCGGAGTGGTGCAGGTACCGAGACAAGGCCGGTGGGTTCCAAAGACGACCATTGCCTCACCCAAACCCTTTTCAGGGGACAAGAGGGGCGAAGACCTCGACACATGGTTGAGGTCAATGCCAGTCTACGTTAAGAACAAGTTGACCTTGCCACACAAGGAAGTGTTTGTGGCTGTCTCCTATCTCGAAGGGAGTGCAGCAAGATGGTTAAGCGAGATAGTGCAATTACAGGGGTACAGACATGACTTTGCACTTGGGCAATTAACCAGAAACTGGAGGACTCCTCAAGATGGTGGAAGAAACGTGGCATGATCCTTAAGAGGCCCAAAAGGCCACTGATGCGATCCTGAATTTGAGCAACAGATCCTTCAAGTCAGTAAGTGATGCCACAGACGTTGTAGAGCGTTTGATCTGTGTTCCCGGAGTGCGCTATGACCCCCAAGTCTTACTGACCACTTACCTGAGGTGTCTTCCGATGCCACTCAGGAATCAATTGGCAGGAGAGGCTAACATCAGTGTGCACAACTTTCCTTCGTTTAGCAAGAAGGCCCTAGACCTAGGTGCAAAAATAGGGCACGGGCACCAACCCACTACGGATGGAAGGAAGAAAATACTGCCTCCCAACTGGAAGGCGAAGGGTCATATTATTTTCGTTGACAACAACAATTCCACCACCGAATTCGATGACTTCCATGAGGGAGTAGGTGCAGAGGCAGGCCGCATAGAGGCTTCAAGGGGTGGAGCAAACGCTGCCTTAGTTCAAAAAGGTAAGGCGACCAATAGACGCAATGGAGGCTCCCGGTCTAGAAGTCAAGTTGATCCCAATTCCCTCCATAGAAGAAAGCGGGTCTAACAAAGGACGTGGAGAGACTGATACACCATGCACGTCTGTATTTGTTGTGGCCAATACGGTCATAACCAGTTCAAGTGCCGCAATAAGAAGGTGATGGAAAAGATCCCGCCTACAATGGGGCAGGCTATGGGATCCTCCGCTTCCACAGGTAGCAATGTCACCAGCAGTTTTGGCACAACTCCGAGAAACATTTCGGGCCATTAGGAATAATAGTTGTTTCTGCTAGGGTCGAGGTGGTGGACACACCCTCACCATCTCGAGAGGTGGCCCAAACTACTGACTCCGTAACTGTCCTGCAAACAGATTCAGACTCATCGATCCTCTGTTTGATAAATGTGTTTGAATCCTTAGAGTCAGCGGAGGAGTGGTCTAGATCGGACCCACTAGCTTATCGGACAGCCATGGTCAAAGCCCCGGTGAGCTGTTCGTCGACAAGGTAGTCATCGACGGCCGCAAGGCCCCGGCCTATTATGACACTTGCTCGACACAAAACTTTATTAGTCGCGTGTGTGTTGAGAGGCTGCCATTATAGGGGCAAGTGCAGCGCCTGAGTCGACCTATGGAGTCGACATGTGCCAACAAATAGCGCATGGTAGTCAACGACGGCCTTAAACCACCAGTACCTCGTTCAGCTATCCAGTCCGAAGCTCGGACTACTGGTAACCCGATAGTTCCCGAGCCTCGGACTTTATGGCCGAGCGTAGGACAACCGGTAGCACATCACAAAAACAAGAAAAACAAAAAAAAAAAACAAAAAAAAAAACAAAAATGACACATTCAACGTTCAGCAGAAGAAAAAAGAAAAAAAAAATGAAATCAGACGTGCCCTATGAGAATGAATCTTCCCCGACAAAGAGGAAGATTCATTCTCGTAGAGGGTCAGAGAGAGAGAGAGAGAGAGAGAGAGAGAGAGAGAGAGAGAGAGAGAGAGAGAGAGAGAGAGAGGGCATCAAATAGAATCTGAACGCCGAGTTTGGTCCACCAAACTCGGCGTCAGATTCTATCTGATACCCTCTCTCTCTCTCTCTCTCTCTCTCTAACGCCGTTGAATCTTCCGCGTTTGACACACACAGAGAGAGAGAGAGAGAGAGAGAGAGAGAGAGAGAGAGAGAGAGAGAGAGAGAGAATGGGCCTCGCTGCACTACTCTCGAAAAGTGCGAAGTGAGAATGGATCTTCTGCAAGAACATGGAAAGATGCGCCACTCTTCCCCCGTTCCCCACCACCTCCCCCGTTGTTTTTTCTTTCTTTGTTTGTTCGATTTCGTTTTTTTTTTTTTTTTTTTTTTTTTTTTTTCCATTTTTGTGTCCGAGTCCTCCGCGCTACCGGTCGTGGCAAGGTGGGTGCCCCTTCGAATGCGGCGCGTATATGGGAAGGCCCCCCGTCCGATAGCTGATCGAGGTACTGGTGGTTTAAGGACGTTTGAGTGTTGTTTCCCGTACGCGAGAGGGGAACTGAGACATCACGTCTCGTTCCTAATCAACGATGATTTCCAAATGGACATCCTGTTGGGTATGCACGATCTTTCAGTTGCACAGCCCCAGTTTGACTGGGACCGAAAAGTGGTCAAACACACTTTGCCCGAAAGGGGGGACAGCCAAATTACACAAGTTCAAGGCTAGTAGTCTGATCGAGTCCTATGGATGCATGTGTGCGGCCACATTCTATAATTATTATAAGCAAAATCCGGAGGAAGGTACGTACTTAGTTTATTTCTCTGCAACATGCGAGCCGATGAAGATGTCGCCAGAGATGGAAGGAGTAGTCGCTAAATACCTTGATCTATTCAAAAAGCCGAAAGGGGTTGTCGAGAGAGAGGTCATCCACGCAATAGAGATTATCCCAGGGTCTAGTATTCCAAAGGGTAGGATCTGTCGAATGTCTCCAATGAAGTTTGACGAGCTTCGTCAACAACTCAAAAACCTCATAAAAAAGGGTTGGATCCGGCCGAGTGTTTCCCCTTACGGGGCTCCTATCTTATTTGTACCAAAGAATGGGGGAACCTTGAGGATGTGCATTGACTATAGGGGCCTCAATGCCATCACTATCACTATCAATAATAAAGAGCCCCTGCTGTGCATCGACGACTTACTAGACCGAGTGCAAGGATGCCGATACTTCAGTAAGATAGATCTGAAGTCCGAATACCATCAGATTGCAATACGGCCCATCGATCAACACAAAACCGCTTTTCAAACCACGTACGGTCTGAATGAGTTTGTGGTGATGCCTTTTGGCCTTTACAATGCTCCTGGCACCTTTCAACACGTCATGAACCAGATCTTTCATGAGTACTTACACAAGTTTGTCTTCGTGTACCTCGATGACATACTTGTCTTTAGTAGGATTGTCGAGGAGCATGTTGGTCACTTAGATGAAGTCCTTAGCCTCCTACGACAGCACCTGTTCAAGATCAATGGGGAAAAATACGAGTTTGGACGCACCTGGATCTTGTACCTGGGTCATGAGATTTCCGCGAAGGGATTGAAGCCCGATGACACGACGGCAGCCAACATTCGTGACTGGCCATGCTCTCGCTCTGTGACTGAAATGAGGTCCTTCCTAAGGATGATCGGCTACTACCGCAATTTTATTAAGAACTGTAGCATAGTGGCCGTCCCTTTGACGGACCTGACACGCCTTGACACCCCATGGGAATGGACAGACAGGTGTGAAGCTGCTTTCAAACATCTGAAACATGCTTTGATGCACCACGATGACTTCCTGATCTTGACAAGCCATTTATAGTAACCACAAACGCTATAGCCAACATGGCATAAGCGCCGTGCTTGCACAGGAGGAGGGGCCAAATTTGAGGCCTGTTGAGTACATGTCTAAAAAGATGCCCTCTCAAAAGTTGGCCAAGTCCACCTATGAGAAGGAGCTGTATGCGATTCATACAGCACTAACCCATTGGAGGCACTACCTCCTTGGGAGCTGCTTCTACGTCAGGACTGATCA
>BFEA01000580.1:95331-110142 GCA_003427395.1 Chara braunii
CTCTGTACACACAGAACAGACAGACAGCACGACGACACATCTAGATGTGTATAAGAGACAGGTGTGTGTGTGTGTGTGTGTTTAATATTCATTAAATACGACTTGTGTGTGTGTGTGTGTATGTTTAGTACTATTCATTAAACGCAACTTCACAAAAAAGAGGAGTCGGAGCGTGTATGTTTAAGTGTCTGTAGGCCACTGTCTGGGTTTCATGCAGCAGTATATTTTTTTCACAATCCATGGAAACAATGTTCTGTGCACCGCCTGTGAGAATTCGTTCGTCGGTGTCAGCCACACGGTTTATTTTTGTGTAAGTCACAAACTTCAGATGCAGTTTTTTTTCACCACGGTTCTCAATTGATGCTCCTCTTCAATAGATCTGAAACGTGATGCGACAAGCAAGCGTTCGTTTTCTCGCCCTCACAAAGATCCCACATTTAGCGATTACACTTTGCAGGCCACTCTCCCCTCCTCTCTTGTCCAAAAAATTATCTTCCTTGAATTCCTCGTGTTCTCAAAACCCATAGAGGCAGGGATACCTTTTTCCGCGTTTTTTTGGACAATATTATGGTTCCTTCTGCCCTGCGTCTTCCATGCTCTACAGATCTCATATTACAAGCCTGAAAACCCTTTCACAAGACCAATATCCCCTCATGCAGACCTCTGGCAGTACACATACACATCGTACAACTTGAACAGGGACAGAATTGCGCAACGAACAGGAAGAGCAACAGGCTAGCTTAACTTAGATTGTACTCTACCTGAGACCAAAGATGCATAGAGGCAGAAATAGCTATTTATCTACGCTACCAGAGTGGCCCGGGTCCACTCGCCCGGCCGGGCCAAAAGAAAAAAAAAAAAAAAAAAAAAAAAGGCTCTTGGGTGCCCCTGAGGCAAAAGTTGTTCCGTTCATTTTTTTGCATAACATAGCTTTTCTTCGGTTTTTTTTTTTTTAATCGGCTGGGACCTTCCCTAGTCCTTGCACGGCCGGGCCGCCCGGAAAATACCGTGACCCGGGCGGCCCGGCTGGTAGCCTAGCTATTTGTGCATCTTTTTCGACAATATGGTTCATTTTCCCCTGCGTCTCGCACGCGCAAAACCTCATCTTACAAGCCTGAAAACCCTTGTACACGACTAATACCCCTCATGTACATCTCTGGCAGTACACATGGACAGACATCGTACGACTCGATCACGAGACAAGTGCCTAGCAAACCAGACGAACGACAAGGACGGCGAGTGTAAGGCAAGGGAACGAGCAAAGATTAAATATTGTTTAGTTCCCCCTGACACAACATCCCCATGAAGCAATCTGCACCTACCAGACCTTACCCCCCCCCTCCTCCTCCTTTATACCAAACAGAAAACCAAAACAGCGCCGATCATTCACGATATCGCCGCACACAGACAAGTCAATCGGAGGATTGGAATTCAAAAGTTGGAATGTAAATGGTTTAGGTGACACGATACATATAAATTAAAGATGGAAAAAAGAAGAAAGTAAGAAAGAAAGATGAGCGATTTGTTCATAGACGGCCATGATTCACTCACTGAACTAGTTAGTGGGCTTTCGTTTTTTCCCGATTTGTTCGATCTGAATATGACATGTTTTTTTTTTTTTCTTGCCTTGTTTCTTGAGTAATAATTTCATTTCGATATCGAAGACCCCTCTCTCCCTTTACAAAGGAGGCTTCCACTGCCAAAGCAATAACCCGAGGCCAGATCTGACAGCTGAACGCCCCTCAAAAAAGGCCCGCAACATAAAAGAAAGACCCCAAGACAAGGGGCATGAAACCCCGAAACATCGGAAAAAAAATAAAAAACAAATCCCCCCACATCGAGACGTATATACAATGACCACTCTGCGTAGGTCGAAATCCGCCTGAACACAAGCGCTGGGAAGGGTGGGTGATCTGCGCACCGCGGCAAAGATGCCAACCGCCTTCCCGCGGCAATTATCGCTATATCTAGGCTGCTGACATCCGCCCTACATACATAATGACCGTGCGTTCTCTCGAGCGAAGACCCCTACCTAGGCATATCATAGCGGAGAGCCACCGGGTTTACCTCTGTTCTGTATCTTTCATCGGAGCAGGCAATCTTTCCAACCCGTCGTTGCTTCTCAATTGCTGCTTTTTCAAGCCAATGCGAACCGACTCCCCGTGCAAACACTGAACGAAACGAGGGAGCCCCATCCTCGCGTGAAATCTCCCCCCCCCCCCCCCCCCCACTGTCACTTTTACCGCTCGCGCTGGGTCCTGCTGAGCGATACGTGCGGTGCATCTCAGCTTCGAAATCCCCCCCGCTACTATCGTGAAGCTGATCACTATCACTCACCGCTGATGCTGCTCGCCGCACACGGTGCATTTGAGCCCACGCAACGGCGACCAGAGATCCATATGCCAGGAAGAGCTCAGTCCGCCGTCACGCCGTTATCCTCCCTTCGCAAAGCAACTACCACGACGCGCTGGGGAAGAGAACCAGCGTCCTCTGATACTATGTGGTCTGTGTTAACTAACGTGCGCGAAGCTTGTGGCCGTCGGTGGCGGAATATATCCGCGCTCAGATATCCAGTAGCCAAGACTGAAGAGAACATCGAATCGGCGAACCATGTTCAAACCTTCTTGAAATTATTTTTTCTATAAAAAAAAAGAACAAAAAAGAAACTTTTTTTTTCCAACTTTCTATGACGTCTCGCGGAGTTCAAAAAAAAAAAAAAAAAAAAAAAAAAAAAAAAAAAAAAAAAAAAAAAAAAAAAAAAAAGGGTGCACGAAGAGATGGGGTATACTTTCGTCGACAACTATACCTTCTTCCCTCCTCACTCACATTCTCTCTCGGTCATCCACCCACTCTCTACCCTCTGTACACACAGAACAGACAGACAGCACGACGTTTGCCTTCCAGCCGTCTGTTGGACATCCAGCCTGTACACCCAGCTCAGACTCCATGCGCGCGAAGGCGGGACCAACCTCCAGTGGGAACGACATTACAGGACTACAAAGAAAGCGAAAACGAAACCACTCACCCGCGTCTTGTCATATACCCCCTCCTCATCATCGTTGGACCCCGCCAACACCCATCACCTGTACAAAGGGGTCAGCAAACCCCAAGAGGTACTCTGGCTGGTGGTGGATGGGGGAACCAACCTACAGCCTTCCTTACGCCAAGCAGGTTCACAAGTCCAACCGTATCATCAAAAAAATGGATATACGTATATGGGCATTTGCGAGCGGAGCATGACGTCCCATTTGGCAACAGCACGATAGGAGGGGAGAAAGGAGGACACGACGAGAATATACGGACGGACATGTTTTCGAGAAGGTAGAAGGACGATAGGAGGGAGGAAAGACGGCAGAACGAGGGGGGATGTGCGCATTTGCGAGCGGAGAGAACGTACACCACTTAGACTAAGAAACAACGGGGGAGGTAAAGAAGGCGAAAGAGAAGAAGGGTATATATGCGCGTCTGCGCGCAAACCGCGTATCATTCGGCCACAGATCGTCACGGAAGAGAGGAGGACAGGGGCCGGAAGGGAGGGGAAGGTGGGCACGTACACCACTTAGCACAAGAAACGACGGGGGGGGGGAGGTAAGGAAGGGGGAAGAAGGGTATATACGCGCGTCTGCGCGCAAACCGCCTATCATTCGGCGACAGATCGACACGGAAGAGAGGAGGACAGGGGCCGGGAGGGGTAGGTGGGCATTTGCAAGCAGAGATGCACGTACCGTTTGGCAAAGGAAAGTAGCATTCGTAGGCTATTTCGAACTGAAATGGATTTAAAAACAGTGTCGGGTTGTCGAGAACCGTTACGTTGGTCACATTGATGACACTCATGGTGGAAGACGGGAGTAGCTCTTCCCTTGGGAGATTATTCAATCAACAAACACAGCCCGCTGAGCCCACAGATCCTTGACTGTGGCCGGCCAGGAAAGCAGCCGCCGTCAGCAAAATCGACTTCCGCACAGCACAATTCGTTGCTGGGTACCAAACCTTCCTCCTTCCAACTCGCAGGTAGGTATTTAAAACATCCCCCCCTTAGACACCTGCTTCAGGGACGACGATAAGACAGTACGAACGTCAACCCAAGCATGGGCATATAGGGGTGCACAAGCAACCCAAGCATATAGGGGTGAGTGATCTCAGGCAACAAACAACCCAAGCATGGCCATATACGGGTGGGCAACAAAGTACTGGTCGTTGAAAACAAAATGCACGGCGGGGAGAAACAAATGGCCGACGGTTAAAATTGCAGCAGTTGCGTTCACCAATGGCGGTTATACCCAACAGAACGTTACGCAAAGATTAAAAAAAAAAAAAAAAAAAGAACGTTACCCTAGTCAAAACAAACCGACCCGTGAGTCGGATTGTAGTCTGAATATTAGACTACGGGCCTCGCTCCACTACTCTCGAGATGCACAAAAGAGAAAAATCATGCCGGTGTATCTTTCCAATATCTACGAGAAGATTCACTCTCGTTTTGCACATTTCGAGAGTAGTGGAGCGAGGCCCTTCTTCTGTCCTGCATCGTTCAAGGGAACACCAGTTCCGAGCTTCCACGTGGACACCAAGTGTGGAGGTAATGCGTACTACCGGTAGTCTTGTACTGCATTTTCTCCCTTCGGCGGACATGCTATACCTCCGCCTCCCTCTTCATTTGCTTGCCTTTCCAGACCAGCAGTGGGGCCTCGTTGCACTCACCACTCGCCATCCGCTTTCAACATATTCAATGCACCGGGACAAACCCCCTCTTCCGATTCGTTCAGAATTTTATTTTTTTTTGGCGGACGGCGAGTGGTGCAACTAGGCCCTTATTACAAGAGGGATCAAGATAGACGTGGAAGCCAACTGGCCTATTAGCTCAGTTGGTACACCCCTGACCTGAACTGGTGAAATACAGACCCCCCCCAGTTCAAACTCCATTGGAAGCAGATGATTGAAATACTATTACAATTCTGCTGAAGTACCGAAGGCCGGTCAATTCGATGATAACACGTATCTCAATGCCATCATCGCCCTTTCCTAAAAAAAAAGAAAAAAGAAAAGGCGTAGAAGACGGAGGAGAAGGATGGGTAGGCCTCCTTTTCAACTCGACTGTGGAAGACGAGAATAAGGGGCAAACCATAGCACATGCGCAAAAACGACGCACGCGACCAACGTCCAGATAGATAGACGGTTCAGGGAGGGAAGCAGCCTGGCTATGGATGATAACACGTATCTCAATGCCATCATCGCCCTTTCCTAAAAAAATAAAAAAAAAAAGGACGTAGAAGACGAAGGAGAAGGATGGGTAGGCCTCCTTTTCAACTCGACTCTGTGGAAGACGAGAATAAGGAGCAAACCATAGCACATCGGGTGAGCGTGTCCGTTAATCGCAAATAAGACGCATCCGTTAATCGCAAATACGACGCACGCGACCAACGTCCAAATAGATAGACGGTTCAGAGAGGGAAGCAGCCTGGCTATGAAAAAAAACGATCCAGAGGGAGAAGCAGGAAACCCTACAAATACCTTAAATGACGCAAATAAGAGAAAAAGGAAAAGGCAAAACAATGTACTAAAGAAGCACAACTGCAAGCCAAAAAGCACGGATCAAAACCGTGAACCACAGCACAAATAAACAGCCCCGGCTGATTAGAACCCTGAAGGCTACCCTTCCCCTGATTCGAAGGCGACGTCATCATATCTTAACCTGATCTGAAAACTGCACTGAATACACAGATAGAACTACAATGCGACGGTCGATTCAATGGAAGACGGTAGACGCTGATTACCCGTCCATCCAGTGCTGTTCGTCAGAAGAAGAAAAAAAAAAAAAAAAAAAAAACAGCGAATTCGATTCTCTCAATGATGGAATGAAGGCTTACAACCGTAGTAACCCTAATGCACGACACTTCCCAATAGAACAACATACTGTGGAGTAACGGTAGTTCCCGAATATATATTGAGATAGAAGGGGCGGGGGGAGGAAAAGAAAAGTTGAGGCATATATTCGCTGCTTGCCAAGCAAACAATGAGAAGCACACTACAGGCAGAACATTCCACAACCGTCATCCCCGGAACACAACGCACCGCCATTTCGGCTGTACCTGACCGGAAATATAGCCTCGTACAGATTCGTTATCAGAGTGCGTTACGCGACCACAACGCACCACCATTTCGGCTGTACCTAACCAGAAGTATAACTTGTATACATTCATAATCAGGGCGCGGTGCGTTCGGGGAAGGACGGCCGTCGTCCGCCGAACACAACGCACCCCCACTTCGGCTGTACCTGACCAGAAGTATAGCTCGTACACATTAATTATCAGGGCGGCTGTACCTGACCAGAAGTATAGCTTGTATGCATTCATAATCAGGGTGCGTTAAGTTCGGGGGGACGACGGTAGTCTAAGTGCTGTCCGCGCGATTACATTTTCACCGTTATATTACCGTTACTACCGTCTTCCCCCGAACACAACGCACCCTCATTTTGGCTGTATCTGGCCGGAAATATATCTTGTACACATTCAATTTTGGGGTGCGTTATGTTCGGGGCAAGACTGTAGCTTCCATCCTGCTAAGTCTTTAGAAGCTGCGATCTGCTACCAGCAGGACATCTAACTACTTTGAACAACTACGTTATTGGTATTTTATCCTTTACAAAGCTGCAAAACAGGGCTTTTCAGAAAGTGCATGTGCTGAAGACAAATCGAAACAGGCGTTGTTTTATAAACTTTGCCAGCGAAAGAAAGTCAAATACTGTTCGTTGTTTTATACTTTGCCAGCGAAAGAATAGTCAAATACTGTTCGCTGTTTCATACTTTGCCAGCGCAACATACTCAAATGCTGTTCTAAAAGGAATTGAAAAAATACAGAAATCATTTGACTCTTGAAAACTCAACATCGGTCAGAGACTCAAAACAAAATATAGACACGATTCAAACGCGTAAAACAGAATTATCGGATGTTTGCAGTGATTTCATAATTGCAGCAAGTAAAAAATATATATATATATATTTAAGAATAAAAAAATTGCAACAAGTCCAAGTCTGTTATGTGCGATATGAGAAAGATTGGCTTCTCGGTGTGAACGGACCTCAACTGTTTGTTTGGCCATTTGGATTCTAGATGTGAACAGAAGACCGTTCACTGTTTTGGCCAACTGGAGAACGAAAAAAATGAAAAAAATAGCGATGTCTTAAACGGCTTCAGCGGTTCTAACAGTCGGCCATCGAGTAATCTCTGTGAATGAGAGCAGATCAACACTCAGTTATCCGGCAATATCTGAATAAAAGCGGATGCCTTGGTAGGGATCAAGCTCTCCGACCAGATAAGATTGAGCGCGGGGACAATGTGATCGAAGGGCCAACGAGAGAGAACCTCGCTGCAATGAGGCAGTCAATGGCGAGGCTCTGCTAGCGGAGAAGCAGGATGGGAACATCTCATATATTGAACAGGAGATTGACAGATCGAGCCTGAAATAGCGGCATTGTGTGAAGTAGAGAGACGGTCAGACTGCTCTCTTTGAGTGGAAACGATCATTCACTTAAGCAAATGGGAGAAATATCCAAGGGGGAAGCCTTTCAAGGCTGGTAAACCATCCATTCGCTCGACCCGTGACAAAAGCGAAAATCCCCCTAAGGAGAGAGCCGTCCCCCACGACAGCCTTTTCGACGACTCCCCATCCCCATCCCCATTCCCGATCCCCCCCCCCCCCCCCCCCTCTCTCTCTCTCTCTCNCTCTCTCTCTCTCTCTCTCTCTCTCTCTCTCTCTCTCTCTCTCTCTCTCTCTCTCTCTCTCTCTCTCTCTCTCTCTCTCTCTCTCGGCTTCAACTTTCGCTGACTTAAGCTCTCCATATTTTCCGTTCACCCTCCCTCGCTGAGTATCATCGGCTCGCTTTACTCGTTACACATCATACAAAGCAAAAAAAAAATTCCTGAACAAGAAGTACCCACCTCGATTGTTGCTGGGGGATGGTGCCCGCGTAGCATCATCTGATTTGAAATTGGCATTCGGAATCGGCAAGAATGCCACAGAAGGCAAAGATTCTTCCTCGAGGCCGAAGAATATACGCGTCGTTTACAAAAGACGGAGAGAATGTGCAACTTGATTCGGCGTGTGGCATAACATCGAGCGCACGCGACCTGTCATCCACGATAAGCAATGCATCAAGAAACCGCCCCCGCTCATAAGAACAACAAAACAGGACTGACGGTCGGTTCAACTGCCGAAAGACTTCTTCAACACGTTCAAAAGACTTCACGACAGCGCGCGCGCTAATTTGTTCCAAAGGTTTATGGTGGTCATGGGCGGGGCCGCCAATGTATTCGCTCGGTCGAAGGTCAATGAGCCGCTAGCGTCTTGTGGCGATGGAATTCCGCACTGCACTGAAACTGGCCGCCGCCCGTCTGGCCAGGAAATAGCCGCAAGAAGGAGATTGAATAACCAGCGGAAAACAAAACTGGCGGGGATAAATTTTAACTATTGCTGTCCCCCGCCAAGATTTTGAATTGCCTGACCTAAAATTTGTGTAGCAGGTGCCAAGGGCGCGGGCAGAAGAAGGCGTCTTCCACCGTCCACATCACCGTGACCGTAACGTTACCGTCTTCCCCCGAACATAACGCACCCCAAAAATGAACGTATACAAGCTATATTTCCGGCCAGATGCAGACAAAATGAGGGCGCGTTGTGTTCGGGGGAAGATGGTAGTGCTGTGCTTGGGAGTATAGAGACGTTCGTGAGTACCGTCCGCGAGTACCGTGAGTACAGACAACTTCAGGTCGGAGGAGTGCGGCGAGTACGGTACGGCGATTTCTATCGATCACGACCGTCCGGTTCCACCGTGCGCAAAAGACGTGGTGAGTTTCCACTGCCTCAAATCGCCACTGCCAGGGCGCAAAAGTGCCTTTTGCGCCTCGGCCGCGGGTGCGGGGAACGGCGCTCGGAGGAAGGAGGGCGGGAGAAAAGGACCGTCGTTTTGTTTTTTTTCCCTTTTTTTCGCAGGCCTAAGGCTGCGGTATACTGGGCTTCAGCCTCTGTGTCCAGGTGTAGCATTTTCAGGGTGATATTGCGGGCAAAAGTTTTTTGGGGACGCAAGTGGGTTCTTAGCGGGCAAAAGTTTTTTGGGGACCGGTCCTTGGTGATATTGCGGACGGACGACCTACAGCTACCGGTAGCTCTCGTAGAGCCAGGGTGGAAACTGATCCAAAAAGTGTAAGAAGGGGAGGCGTTGTCGGGAGTCCCACTCGCAGGCTGTCCAAGGCGGAGGGTGCCGGCGGGTCTGGTCCCACAATTTGCAACAGGCCACTTTGTGGCGATTTTTTATGCTCGGAGAGATTCGCAGAACACTCTGAAATTTGAGAATCCATAGATTAGCTCGTGGTTTTTCCAAAGAAAATATCCAAAAATTTTCAAAAAATCAATAAACCACCACTACCTCCGACCCTGTTTTTGTTCACCCTTAATTTCACAGTGCACTGAGTTTTCTCGAGCCTAAGTCCCATTGTGTTCTCTTTTCTGAGACTCTTCCACAAAAAAAAACATAATGGCATTCACACTAAAAACGACAAAGGACCGAAAAAAAAAACAACAGTTCTATACACGTGACAAAATATGTAGTCCATGTGAGAGTAGGCCCTCAATAAGGGGGGATTTACAGCCACGAAATCATCACGGCAGCTGAGTCTAAAAAAATGGGAAAAAAAAAAAAAAAAAACAGCCCTATGCATTTGAAAGCAGTTAGCTGCAGAATCTCGAATACAATTGCTCCATGACAAAGTGTCAACAACCCGTTGAATTCGCCCTACCTCTCTGGCGGGGCACTAAATCAAAACAAAAAAAGATAAATGAAAATGAGTGCAGCTAAAACTGAAACTAACCCAAATACCGCTCAGATATGTTAGTTGAGGTTTTGACATGAGCATTGGGTCGGTTAGGGTCTTCCCCAATAGTTTCCTCAAACTTATAGTATCGTCTTTTATTGTTTTTTGTCTTTTACTAGTTGACCCATATGGCCCAAACATTTTGTTATTGTCGAGTCTTCGCGGGATCTTCGAAGTTTGCGGATTATCCTATGTTTCCACCTTTTCCAACCTTGAGAAAAAATTATCTTATTTTCTCACTTTTTCGTGAAATTATTGTTGTGTTGATTCAACACATTTTCTCTTTTTTCCACCCAACCACACGTGGGTCAGCGGAAACCGTACTCCAACTTCATTGATTTTTCACACTTAGAACAACGCGTGAAATTTTTTGAAAATTTAAATGTTTGTAGATTTTATTGTGATCTTTCAAAAAAAAAAAAAAAAAAAAACATTTAAAAACTCGTTTCAGTCGCGAAACAGATTGCGACCGCAATTTGATCCATATTCCGTTTTTGTCATTCAACTTCTCTCTCTCTCTCTCTCTCTCTCTCTCTCTCTCTCTCTCTCTCTCTCTCTCTCTCTCTCTCCCTCTCTCTCTTGCACGCGCGCTTAGTCTTATTGCTTCTGCTACCTTAGCGATGCATTCACCACGCCCACGTGGTAGACAGTTCAATCCTTAAGAACGCAGATTGTTGTAGGGGTGGGATATTAGACAAATGACATTCATGCACGGTAATCGGTCATTATGAACCCCTTTGAAGACCCTACTCACCCTTCCTTTTATTTTTGTTTTGGCGCACCCTCACCCCCTCTATCCTACCCTAGTGTTAACCACCCAGGAACATCACCCATCACCATATTGGCGATGTGACATGACCACACAACGAAAATGGTCATCCTACATGCGGTTGAACGCACTTTCCGTTGTTTTTTTTTTTTTTTTTTTTTTTTTTTTTTTTTAAAATTATTCCAAAAAACCCACATAAAAAAAAAAAAAAAAAAAAAAACAGCGAATTCGATTCTCTCAATGATGGAATGAAGGCTTACAACCGTAGTAACCCTAATGCACGACACTTCCCAATAGAACAACATACTGTGGAGTAACGGTAGTTCCCGAATATATATTGAGATAGAAGGGGCGGGGGGAGGAAAAGAAAAGTTGAGGCATATATTCGCTGCTTGCCAAGCAAACAATGAGAAGCACACTACAGGCAGAACATTCCACAACCGTCATCCCCGGAACACAACGCACCGCCATTTCGGCTGTACCTGACCGGAAATATAGCCTCGTACAGATTCGTTATCAGAGTGCGTTACGCGACCACAACGCACCACCATTTCGGCTGTACCTAACCAGAAGTATAACTTGTATACATTCATAATCAGGGCGCGGTGCGTTCGGGGAAGGACGGCCGTCGTCCGCCGAACACAACGCACCCCCACTTCGGCTGTACCTGACCAGAAGTATAGCTCGTACACATTAATTATCAGGGCGGCTGTACCTGACCAGAAGTATAGCTTGTATGCATTCATAATCAGGGTGCGTTAAGTTCGGGGGGACGACGGTAGNTTTTTTTTTTCCATATAGTTTGCAAAATACACACATAAATTGAGATATATGCTAAAATGCCTCGGAAGTATGTGCGTAAAGCAGAATGTCTTTTTGAGCTGAATTCTTTGGGTTATGCCCCTGTCAGGCCGATGCGCAAATTCGCAATGTGAGTCTTTTCGTTGGGTCTGGGCACTTTGCAATCCGACCTTCGAAAAGTTGGCAAGTAATGGGGCATTTCGCAAAGTTGAATCGTACTCGGTAGGGGTATATTGCAAACTATCATATATTTTTCTTTGATATTCTTTCAAATCCACATTGCACTACCTACCTATGACGTCTACTTTTTTCTTTTTTTAAAATGGATAATTTGCGAAATACCCCCATCAGTCGAGACATATGTCAAAATGCCCCTAAACGATGTGGGTAGAGCGGAATGTCCCTCTACCAAAAAGAAATTTCAATAAAACACCCTGGTGTCAGTTGAGCATCCCATCATTGCAGTATACTCTTATCGGACACCGTCCAAGTTTTAAGAATACCCCAATATTTTATAACTTTTTATTGGCCTACTTCATTTTCAAAATATTTGTACTTGTCTCTTCCTAGGGCCTACCTGATACCAGGGGAACTTGGGGGTTCGTTTTAAGGGTCGTATGAAACATTAATTGTAGGATTTGCTTCGGTTTTTAACCCCATATTCGGTCAGTGGCGGTTTCTATTTTTTGCTTTTCCATATCATAAAACAGTTTTTTTTTAATGAGTTGTGGTTTCCCGCTGTCAACTTATTTTTTATGTTGTCGAAGTTGGTATAAATAAGGTTCCAAAATGGTATCATTTGAGATGTTGTTTGTAGATTGTGTACCCTCAAATGTGTCTTCGAGAGATTTAAAACTATTAATATTTGGAAGTACTATGGACCAGGTCGGTTTTATTTTTTCAATCAAATTTGGACAGTTTTTATCGGTAGAGTCCGTCTCTTGGTACATGGGTTTGATTTAGATAAGGAGATATTTTATAGTCGAAATTTTTTTTTTTCTCAACTTTCAATTTTTTATACAGTCCATACAAGATAAATACCTTTTTAAGTTACTCTGTATTTATCGACAAGATCCTTGGCTTCTGGCATGAAGAAAGGTAAACCGGTCGGATCACACTATCGAGCGTATCGGTCCCATAGAAGGACCCTCCCGGCCACATCACGCATGATTTTGCAAGATTTTTTTGCACGAGTGGTTTGTCGCTCAAGCTGTGTGTGTCATCTGTACTTCTCACAATACATGATAGAGGTCGCGCGAGCAACAATTTACCTTTACACAAGGGGTTGTCACCATCAATAGGCAGGCGTCTCCCCGTCGAGCTACCGAACCACGTGCAAAATTTGTTCGTGTGTCATCACATAGCTGACTCAGTTAAGTTTTTTTCTCGTTCGGTACAATATAAGGGGATATGCGTGGTTGAACGCCTTAGTCGGACTTGCGCGCGAACTGGCAGTCTGCGGGTTGATCTCTCGAGCGCGACTCTGCGCCGGTCGACTAAGACGGTCAATCTAACTACACGATACACTCACAAAATAAACTCAAACTTCGTACGTAAACTGCACTTAGTCCTTTATTCGCATTCAACCCATAACTTTTGACAACAAAAAATAAGCAAGTGTCTATCGCGAGACTTTGAATAAATATCACGACGACGCACGTTTTGTCATATTGACTAACCATGAATGAATACGCAAGTAGTTGCAAGGATGACGTGCTATGTGGTACCCATAACCATGTGGTTCTCTATGATTTTAAGGGTTTCTTTTGACACTCAAGTGTCGGCTGACACGCGCCTTGAGAGGTAATCTCATGACGCTTGATAATAACGTATGCGATTGCGGGTCCTATATTTTTCTGCATACTGCTGCGAAGCACAGTAGGTAGGTTTCGACCCTTTTATGGTGGTCAAATGCCTCTGACTCAGGGAATGAGACTCCTTCGTCGGGGGCCTGTAACAAGTTAAGGGGTTTGACTTTCGACCTCAACGTTCAACCATCATATTTAACAAGCAGATTAAAAGGGATTTCTCATTTTCTCTCAATCCACATCTGCTCAATCCTTCCGCTCAGTCAAGGTAGACCACGCGAATACACAAATTAGAAGCATAGTGGGGTTATTGGATACGAGACGATCACTCTCACGATTACAATGTGGTTTCCTTCCAAATATATAAATGATTGCGGACAAGGTCAAAGTTTGACTTTAAATCATAAAACATACATGCGATGACGCGCAAATTCATCATCAACAGACCACACACTCTACGAGGTGAACTTCAACCACTCTCTGCAATCATACCCTTTGCCTCATTCACACAATCCTCAATTTTTATCTAACCTTCCAAAAAGAAAAACGTCAAGCCTTTTTTACATGACAATTTAATAAAAGTCCGGATAAAAACTATAAAGAAACACTTCAACCCACAGGGGTTAGATTGAGTTGAGATAATGAGTTGGAGTTGAGTTAGAGATCGACAGATTGACAACCAACCTGTTATCGATCGATAATAGAAGATGATCCTCGCAAGATCAGACTGAAACAAGTCAAACATTTGATCAAAATAAAACAAAATGACTTGTAACACAACACAAACCTGTACCCAAACCATGCTTAAGTATATGGAAAATAAGACTATGTATCTTTCCTCCTCCAACTCCTCGTATGACTATGTCTAAAACCTTAACTCTGACTGATATTAGAAAATTAAGGAAAATTTCAATAGCATCTCCCTTATATAAGGTGGCGCACGCCCGAACTCCCAGAACTTTTTTCCTCGTCAAGAATCAAACTCCCTCCCAAAACTCCTTTCCTCTTTTTTTTTTCTTTTTTCTTTACTTTTTTTTCCCCTTTTTCTTTACTTTTACTTGCCTTTTCGTTTTCCTCTGGGAGGGGCAACTCGTTTTTTCGAAATGAGCAGCCTCTCCTCCCCCCCCTAAGTTATTTCATAGAGTCGAACTAGAGTCCAGCTCAAAGGGGTTTGTTTCCCCAAACCTGCGCCCGTATCTGGGCCACATAGGTCCCCGATACAGGCGCACGACCCATGACCCCCTCTCTCTCTTTCCCTCTCTCTCTCTCTCTCTCTTTCTAACCCCGACTTGCCCATCCCTCTCAACGAGACCCTTCCGAATGCAGCCGCATTGCGTGGCAGGTGCATTCGGCGAGTCAGTCCATCCGGAGGTGGACTGTCGGGGCTCAACCCCCTGATGAGTCGGTGAAAGTCCTACGAAATAGTTCGACTCAGTCAAGATTCCGTTTTGCCTGTTCGTTCGAAACGAACGGGCAGTCACACCCAGAACAATGAAAAATATATATATATATATATATATATATATATATATATAAATAGAATCTAAGAAAAAAAAAAAAAAAAAAAAAAAA
>BFEA01000580.1:110483-130372 GCA_003427395.1 Chara braunii
AAAGCCCGTATCTGGGCACTTACTTATCCAGATACGGGGCATGTAAGGTTTTTTTTTTTTTTTTTTTTTTTCCTTCCAAAATATAAAAAACTTGGACCATTTCTCGATTCACGCGTGTCATCCTTGCGCAAGGGTCATGCTGATCTGCGCGCGACAGATCTCAACCGCGCGATCTTGATGATCGCGCGGCCGAAATCGGCTACATCGAACTGCCTGGGCTGCTCCAAAAGGAGCTGGCCCAGTAGGTTGTGTGCGGCCGGGCTTGATCCCGGTATCTGCTGGGTGAAAGTATGACATCGTACCTATTGGACTCTTCTATAAGAAGAGGTTCGCCCCAACCATTCTCCGTGCTTGTGGCCTTGCAAGCCCTGTCTGCCTGTGACCTAACAGACCCCACCTGCCCGAAGGCTTTGCTGGCAGGCCCTTCCCTGACAGTTGGCCGCATGACGTCGACATTGGCCTGTCAACCCCCTGGCTTGATGTCAACCCCTGCGGTCCAGAAAAAAACTTGTTATTCCTCCCGCGCCGTGGCCCCATACCCGGCGCATCCCCCTTTTCAGCCCACTTAGGTCCTCAATCGCGTGGCTGCGACATCATTTTAGGTAGAATAGGTTTATCTTTAGCGTTTCCATGTTCGCATATTCCCGCAGCTTCGACAAAAGCGAAGCATTGCCATTCATATCCGCCACTCCCAGATGCCACACGCGTCCGGGCCAAAGTTTGAAAACTTTTAGTCTCTCAATCATAGGTTAGGACTGAATAAACTTTTGGCAACGTCAGTCTCATCAGGTCCTTCAATCCAACGAAAGAGTCGGATAACAACCGATGTTTAAAAAAAAACTGGCAAATATCCTTGTCAGGGTATTTGCCCCGACACCGCCACTCACGTTTCTTCCGCCTCGTGGGCTAAGCACCCACCGGCTCGCATGCCCATTGATTCCTTGGTCCGTGTTTCAAGACGACAAGGTGGAGGAACTTCACCAGCATTCCGAACATGTAGGAACCCAGCAGGCCCGCCAAAAGAGGCATGTGCTCAAGGTACTCTACTGCTGTGTCAACCACCCGTGGGGTTCCAATTGCTCCCCACTTCAATGTCGGCCACGACGGCCTATATCGGTAGGCATCCCACGTCCAACACGGAGGGTGACAATGCGGTCGCCGTTCAAGCTGAGGGACGTATTTCAACAGCCAAGGGTTGTACCAATTGAGCTAAGTCTGGTGGTCCCTGAAACTGGTGTCACCCCTGGTTCAAAGAAGGTGGAAAAAAAAAAAGAGTAAATAATAATAAAAAAAATAAAAACGAAAACGAAGGATGGGGGGAGGAAAAGGGACCGTTGGCACCCCGCTTGGTCCCATCGGTCGGGACCGATATCCCCACTTGGTCCCATCGGTCAGGACCGATATCAAAACCAAAAGGCATAGTCCTGCGGGACCCTCAACCACTCGACCTTCTCCAAATAGTGCTCCATCGCTTGCTTGTTGGCCTTGATTCCTACACCTCCAAGGTGATGGTCCAATGTCGTAACCTATAAGGTTAAGCCCAAGTCTAAGTAGGCTAGATGCAAAATTCTTCATAAGCAGTATCGACACCGCAACTGAGCCTACCGAGATGCACCAAGGCCATACCTTGGCCCATCGGCCGTACTCCCTCGCATGCCCGCTTACGGGCCGGGTTTATCCCTGGTCACCATGCACATACTCAAAACACCGAAGCTGCCCTGCGGATAAACCTACCCCGCAATAACTCGGTCTTTCAGCTGTACCGGCTCCGTTTACGTACGCCTTCGCCGAAACTGTGGGCACCTCTTACTGGCGAGTAGACATACCAAACGCCCTACTGCACTACGCACAATGCGACCTCCAAGATTGTCTCAAACAAAATTCATGGGAGGGCAAGGCCGTCTCCGTGCGAGCACACGCCTGACAAACAGATGTAAAAAAAAAAAAAAAAATCATTTAATCTTAATTTAAACGAAAACAAAGGGTTGACCGACGATTATGCCGACTTTGAAAATCAATAAGAAAAACTCACGCGCGCCTCAAAACTACTCACCCACACACACTCTATTTTTCCCCTGAACTGATAGTTGGTCACAAAAAGCAACCGGTCGCGGCTCGTACGACGCACCCAATTTTCGCACCCTCATTTATGTCACTTGCAAAGACCATGACCAGGGCGGATGCCCTTGCAAGGGTATTCGCGCTGACAGTACCACAGTTTCACTTGGTTCATCATTTTTAATTATTATTTGTTATGAGTTGAGTTACGTTTGGGAGATTGTTGCTTTTATCTTGCATTTTTACCTCTTCATCCTACTATGACTGTCTGACTTTATCTTGTTTTCCTGTCTGTCCTTCAATATTTTTTTCCCTTCTTCTCTGAGACTTATCCGTGCCTCCGTTGGTGACTTTCATGCAAGGATCTGTCGGGTTAACTAGCTATGAATGTTCTTCAGTTGAATAACAACTTTCACTCACGGAGTAACAGGTGTAGGGGCAGTACTACGACTGTATGGTTTCACCATGAGCATTTAGCATTGATACTCTGCAGTTGACCTACTAGCTTCTAGTATGACATCAAATCCCTCTACCTTTTTTATCTCCGACATAATGAGAATATGTTTCAATTGCGGCTATGCTGACCACTTGCCATGAAACAAATAACACGCTAATGTTCTTGAGGAGATGATATCGAGATAAAAGTGAAGTACGATGCTAACAAAAAACGTGAGCGAGCAAAGAAAAAAAAAGAGGACGAAAAACACGAGAGCAACAAAAAAATAAAGGCGTTTGCATGAGAATAAATAATGAAAAGGTTTTCAACAACGGGTGGACAAGCAGATGAACGAGAAGTTTAACTTGGTTTATGTGTTGTTGTTTGGAAGAAAAAAAAAAAAATCGTCGATGAAGCGGAGAAGTTGAGAACATAGGTCGAAGGTTTGTGAAGGTTGCAAATGAGCGCGACAACGACATTGAATGGGTGTCCATGTACTCCAGATAAGGCAACAGGGGGATTGCACAAAGCGGGAAAAACTACCATGAGTGCTCAAGAGTACACAAAGAGAAGGGTTACCCAATCGGTAGAAGAAGTTACATTTTTTTGTCAACTACGAGAATAAGCAATCAATGATACAAAAGCAAGAAGCCATGTGATATAGGAACAAGCGGGGGAACGTTGTCGTGGCTGAAACTTCAAGTATGCATGGCCATGTACGCTCGAGGTCTATGCTAGTGAAGTCTTCAGTGGCGAGGATGGCCAGTTTCGTTAAGCGGCATATAATGGAGGACGAAGTCTTGAAAGAGTTTCAAACCCGTGATTTGAACGAGAGTAGAGAGGCATAGCAAGAGGTAGAAGCTTTGAAAGGCTTGGAGCTCGCAATTTGAACGAAAAGATGAAGGCGAAGCATGAACTTCGATGGCAAAAAGATGCATTGACTAAGTTAGAGATGAAACGACGATAAAGTACTATGCCTATTAATCCTAAAACGAAATTGTACAAATCACATCGGTAACATGAATGAGACAAGATAAGCAATACATTAATACCAAGGAGCATACAAAAATTAATGATAGGGGAAGAAGACTTCGACAATCATTCGCCACAGAGAATCGCTTTGTACTGTGTACCATGAAGAAGGACGAGGTGATAGCGATTGCTGCCAAGGAAGAGATTACAAACATCACGTTGCACAAGGCAAAGGAAAATATTGTCATTGTGACTCGTAAGGTAACGAGAGCGTTTGATAACTACTCTCGAATTCAAAAGGCTCAAAACGTCGTCATCTAGAAGGTTGCCGAAGATGCTCGTGAGGAGAGTATCGACGTTCGCCGATGGACAAACGAAAACCTCTTATCGTCTATTCTGGATGTAACTTATTTATGGAGATTGACTTGATACTGCGGTAATTTAAAATCTTATTATTTTACTCTTTTTTCTACTTTGTGTATCCATACTTCGCACGATCGATTTTTTTGACTCCTCTCCATTCCTTTCCTTTGTCCTTATTCTCATGCTCTTCCCTTTTTCAGTTGTGCTATCTCTTCTTCTACCTCATATGTTGGTTAAATTCAAGTTATTTTTTATCCCGCTCGCTCATCATCCTTGCCTCAATGATCGTTGTTTTGGTCCTTGTAATTGTTGCCTCCGCCTATAATTGCATTTCTTGCTCTTCCTGTTTGTCGTTGAGTTCATCACTATATATCTCCCAGTGCACGGGTTCGTCGTGCCCGTTGATCGTTGTGTACACGTTTTTTCACACCTCGTAAGCTTGTTGTCATCATTCGAATTTCTTCCTACTCCCCCCCCCCCCCACCCTCCTTCTGCTTTTCCGTTCTTCTCCGTGTAGTTTTCCCTACTCACTCCCTGTAACGTATATGGTCGGGATCATGCCTAATTCCATAAATAATAATAATAATAATAATAATAATAATAATAATAATAATAATAATAACAACATGATAACGAATGTATACAAACTATCTTTCTAGTTTGAGACCGTGTTGTTGTTGATTCTTTTTACTAGCATATTCTATGGAGGTTGAAGTATGAGGATTGTTTTCGCAAATTTGTATCAGAAGGTATTGATTTTGATTTATGCCGAAACTGTTTGTGTACGTCTTATTGTCACCTTGGTGTAGGCACGCGTATGCTGGTAGCACGAGTAAATATTTGTCACACAAGATGGAGTGAATACGTATACAAAGCAACCACTATGTCTTTTCGAAAAAGATGCGATAAATGATAAATTGTGTAGGTGGTTAAGTAAATGTGGTGTGTTGTCGGCGCGAATACCCTTACAAGGGTATCCGCCTTGATTTTTGCAAGCGACAGGAAATAAGTTTAGGCTAAAGTTTGAATATACCGCGCAAGTCGCGGCAATGTCCATTGTCTATGCGGCTGGTGGTTGACTAGGATAAGGGGTGTGTGGGCGCACGACTTTGAGGCGCACGTTGGCTAGATTTTTTTTCTTTTGATTAAATAGGGAGTAAAAAAATTATGTCTCGTTGGCTGATGTGTTTGTCTGTGACGCATGAGTACGTACGGAGGACGACCTCGACAATAATGTGACTTCTGGAGGCGTTTCGGTAGCTTGGCGCGTCGCGCAGTGTTCGTTTATTTAGGTGACCTCCAGAACTAGACCCAAACTTGGGCCTAGCATTATTGGTTCCGGCGTCGGGTTTCTATCGGCGAGATTCGGGGATCGAGGTCGAGCGGCGACGACCCGCGGCTATTAAAGTAGTACAAGGAGGGCCGAGGGATTGAGGGTCCGGCGGGGCTATCCCCCTTGATTCTTGTTGTCTGTGGCGCCCGATCGGTGGGGGTATTTCCCACATAATTCCTTTTTGCGCCGTACTTCTGTCTATTCCTTCTTTTTATTTTGCTCCGGCGTGTCGTTGACCCGACCAACGCCGAACTTAATTGCCATCGCAAATGCGGTCAGGGCGCGAGTTAGTAATTGCGCATGAGGCAAAAGCGGTCGGTAATGCTGAATGTACGCGGCCTGTCCTCGCAGGGTGACCACAAACTGTTTTCGTGGCCTCGCCGAAGTTACCCTGTCCTACGGAGCCACCTCTATGCTTAAGCCTCTAGCGACGGAGCATGTGGGAGTGGCGCCCGCCAGCAGGGGTGACGTTTGCAATAGCGGAGGATGGTACCAGCTGGGGGCTAGCCTGTAGGAGCAGGGCCGAGCCTTGCCGACTAGCCAGTGCGATACCTGTTACGGAGGGCGGGCGGTACCCGCCGAAGGCCGGCCGAAAGGCATTAAGGCCGAGTTTTTTGACGAGCCAGTTACTGTGCCTCCCCACCCCCGGTCCCTCTTCCCCTGGGAAACACCCACGGTCCTGAGGGAAATTTTGGTGGGATTGCGGGCCAACACTGTGCATTGCTTGTGAGTCTGTGGCGGGCCCGGGTGAGGGAACCAGTGTGCAGGGCATGCAGCATGTGGGGGTGAATGAAACGGGACCGGGGTCGCGTCCGGGTGCGTTTGGATGGGAGGATGGGCGGAGTATCGGAGCGGGGGCAGACAGACCGACGATATACTAGGCGGTGATGATCAGTGACGGGCGCTGCACTGACAGTAAGGCGACTGCGGAGTCGGAAGCAGCGTTAGCTGCTCGGTGACGAGCACGACGACCCGGGCCGAGAGGAAGGTGGTGCGAAAGCAACCAGCCGGGAGGCACCGGGCGGCAGCGAGCAGAGGAGGCCAATGGAGCGAGGCGAGGAGGGAGGCGGGCAACAGTGAACAGTAGCGGGTGGACCAGCGGGGTGCAGAAAGGCAGGAAAAAGAGGGGGGGAAGAGAAGAAGTGAACCAGGCTGGACTAGTGCGCCGGGTGCATGCGGAAGGAAAGGCAGTTATTGCGGAGGAAGAAAATCGTAGCCCGCCCGTTCCTTGGTGGAATCGGGTGGGGAAAGGGGCGATTTGGGGATTTTAGAGTAGGGCGAAGTCGGTAGTGTTGTTAGTTTTAGTGTTCGACTAGTAGATTGGGAGGTTAGCGAGAAAAGGACTGCATGGAGATGGCGGGGAGGTGAAGAAGAAGGAGGGTGGAGAAAGCTTGCCTCGCTCGTTTTCGGAGAAAAACGAGTGGGGAGACATGCTACATCGGGGTTTTAACCCCGGGCGAACACGAACATGAGATTGGTTTTGGGTATAGATTAGTAAGAAGGATGTTAGAAGAAGAATGTAGTGCGCAGAGGTGTCGGGTATGGCAGAAGTTGAGAAGCGGGAAGGGGAAGAACCAACTACTCGGCCGTTGATCAGCCGTTTCTGACGAACTGAAATGCGAATTCGGGATTCGAATGCCAGGCGAATTCAGCAATGGGGTTAGATTCCGAAGTAGGTTGGTGGATTAGAGGTTAGTAAGAAAATGAACTGCGTAGAACCATCGGGAAGCCGATATGGCAGGATTCGAAAAACGAAGAACTTAACTCGATCCCGCTCAGAACCGAGCAAACTAAAATGCAGAACGGGGGTTCTGGGATAAAGTGAAATCAGATGGCGGAGTAAGCTTGAAGGTAGGACAAGAGTAGAGTAGGAAGTGAAGAAAAAAGGGGGGTCGTGTGAAGGGACAGAGGTTAGGAGGGGAAGAGTGATTCTATCCACGTTTTAGCGGAAGATTCATTATGTTTTTTTCTTTTTTTTTACTTACCTTTTCACAGGGAGCAGTCCATGGCAATGATCACCTTGAGTTTTGTCTGTCGAAAGTGGTCTACCCCTGCTCTTTCTCAGGCCAGTTGGCGACACATGGATTGTAGGTTGTGAAGAGAGTGTCAACATACGAGACGGAAAGGAGTAATAACAGGCTGTGCGGGCCTGGTCGGGCTTCGAGTCTCGAACCCAGGGACAGAGGCATGTGGGAATTGGGAGGGGGGAATGGCCTACCGTACTCTGTGCAGGGGCATATCTGGCCTTGGTGGCGGGCTACAGCGAGCATAGGAACGGGTTGGCTACGAGGCCGCAAGCACTAGTCGCTAGCCGGCGTGCTGATTCTTCGGCGGTGTGAGGTCGTCGGAGACAGACTGTGAACCTGCTGATTCACCCGAAGACTGATGAGTTGACTATACCGTCGGACGATCTGACTGTGTACGAACAGCGAAGAGAAAGGAACGGGTTCGGTCGGCGCCGCGCATTGCCGCACGGTGGTACTCATCGACAGACTTTGCTCTCTACGTTTGCCTGCTGCCATGCCCTGTGGGTTGGTTGCTTTGCTGCCAATGCCCTGTGCTCTGTATCAGAGCTACTAACCGCTGGGTAAGAGTGAGGCTCGACGTAACAGTGAGATGGTGTGAGGCTGACTGAAGGATTGAAGACTGCCCTGTTGGTAAGGCGGTATGCATTCTGTGGCACGGGGTGGCGGCGGGGGAGTGGGTTACGAAACTGTTAGCCAAGTCTCTAGCTGGCAACGCTGGTTACTGTTGAATACAACTGCAACGAGGCTAACTGCGGGGGGGCGTGATGCGAAGAGCAAATTGGGCTACTAGGAGCGTGGTGTCTTGCGGCGGAAGCGGCTGTTGTGTACACAATTTCGTTAAGTTCATTCCACGGGGCATACTGAGTTTTTTTTTGGGTGACTAACACTAAAATTGACTGTTGTTCGGATAAGGGTGAGGAGGGGAGTGATTGACCTATGAGGAAGACTTAGGCTCGGGAAAAGGGGGGTTGACGCCGCGAGCTAAAGGTTCATCAGGGGGGGCTACTTCAGCAGTTTGACTTCGTTGACCAAGCTATTAACTGGCAACCATTGCGGGGCCCTCAGGCGAGTCAAGGAGTCAAGGCCCTGTCGCATGAGTCTGAGAGCACCCTCCTTGTATCTGAGCGACTCAAACTTTCTTTTTCTGCCCTTCTAAGTCTAATTCTAGTCTGTTGGTTGTGAGAGGAAGGCGGTAGGCGGGATTGCAACCCGTAGGACCGCAACAAGACTCTGTGGGGAGTCGACCCACCGATTGGGGGAGCTCTGCCGGAACTCAGGAGGAGTTCTGGAGGCAGGGAACTGTGAGGTAACCATTGCTCCCCCTCTATAAACCCAGGTATAACCCCTATCTGTACATCTTTCTATAGTTGGCTGAGTGTGTTGCATGTAACCCTACTTTGACTTTAGTTTGACTTTCAGTACATAAGTCAGACTAAGTAAAGGAATGCCTTTGCAATCTCAGTTTCAGTTTGTTGACTGCCTGAAGGCAGATTATGAACAAAAGGGGAATTGCATCAGGGAGAAGGTTGGGAGAAAGGTGGTTTTGCCTGAGATTGGACGGGTTTCATAGGGTCAGGCATGGTTCCATAAGATTGGATGGCCTGAGTGCTGTGTTTTATTTTTCGAATTGCATTGAGAATCAAACAAGTTTCATGAGATTAGATGGTGTGATTGCTTTAACTTGTATGGGTTGACTGTGATTGACTTTTAGGAGCCAAGCATGTTCCATAAGATTGGATGACTTGGTTGCCTTGTTTAATTGGGTTTTATTTTGTTTCATTATTCTCTGAGTGAGGGGGTCTGAGCAAGTTCCATAAGATTGGATGGCTCAGCCTCTTCCTGCTTTGTTCTGAGGGAGTAACTTTGGCTGGGGGCGAGGCATGTTCCATAAGATTGGATGATCTTGGACTCATGCCACGCACAACTGAATCAGAGAGGAATGAACTTGGCGGAGGACCAGACATGTTCCATAAGATTGGATGGTCTGGCCCAATGCCTCGCACATGCTGGAACCCGAAAGATTATAATTTGGCTATATTTTGTTATTACTCTATTTAAGAACATGATAGTTTGACAGGGTCTCATAAGATTGGGTCGTCTGACTATAGCTTATCATAAAGTTGAGGAAAGTATAACTAAGAATATAACTGAGGGTAACTTTGGGCGGGCTGAGCTTTGTTTCTAAAATGAATGGTTCAGTCATACGCTCAGCTTTTGAACACTAAGTTCAGAGAGGTATATATAACTTGGATATTAAACAGTTCAGGGCGACTAAGCATTGTTTCTAAGATGAATGGCTTACTCATGTGCCCAAAGGAAGAGAAAAGTAGTTGTGCAACTTGTTCGTGTATAACTAATGGTTGAGTCAGGCATATTCCATAAGATTGGATTACCTGACTTTACGCGTTATGTAAGAAGGGTATAGAGGGTTAAAGCATTGAAAGACTATAAACTATTGTCTGCCAAGTTGATTTGGGGATGGTGAGAGTACTTACCTTTGTGGTTTGACTTGCATGTGACTAAGTGAGGCTACTGATTGGTCTGAGTTTCAGTTTGACAGGTAGTTGCTTTAGAGGCTCGTCACGTGCTAGAGCGATAAGAGTTGGTTTTGATTCCTACATTTTCCGAGCTAAGTTTATTTTACTTAGATCAATTTTCGCATTTTCTGGGATCTTTTGTTATACTTGTCTTGTATAGATTTTGGTAAGTTACTTTCTCTACGGGAAGCGCTGCCGAAATTTCTGCAAATCAAAGGAGTTAGTCAAATTTTGACTTATCAAAGTTCAACTTGTCTAAAGTTTATATATGACTCAGTAAAAATCTGAAAAGTCTCCTTTTGAAAAGGGAGTAATGCCCAAATTTTTGCTAATTCAGGGAGTTAGACAAAATTGAACTTTGAAAAGTCAAAGAGAACTTCTGTTTTCATATTTGAGCTGATATAAATCTTAAAAATACATTTTTCCTACGGGAAGCGCTGCCGAAATTTTCTTGATTTAGAGGAGTTAGATTATATTTTGACAGGTGACGATTCTGGCGATCCACCCTGTATAGGGGAGATTATGTCAGGGTCTACCTTTGCTTTGGGCACTGCTTAAAGATAGACTTAGGCTTAGTTAATTAGGATGACTTCAGTGAGATCGTGATATGAGGATTATTCTCCATGAACTTATAGATCTAGCCTGGGAATTGACCTGTCTTGTGTTACAGGTCCTCTTGACTGTTTGATTCAGGATTTGGACTAGATTCAGCCTGATCCTACGAGGATCATCTTCTGTTATCACTGATAACAGGTCGGTTGCCGATTCGTCGGTTTACGATTCAACTCCAATCCACTCTCGTCACTTAACCTAGAGGCTTTAG
Organism: Chara braunii; assembly: GCA_003427395.1. NCBI lineage: Eukaryota > Viridiplantae > Streptophyta > Charophyceae > Charales > Characeae > Chara > Chara braunii. The sequence goes on from BFEA01000580.1 coordinate 121,033, forward strand.
CCCTGTGGTTTGAATTGTTTCATTGTGTTTTCACCTGGACTTTATTGAATGACCATTTAACTAAAGTACTGAGTATTTATTTTGGGGAGCTGCACAAGAGTGAGGTTTGTATGACTAAAGCAAGGGGTATGAGTATAGAGAATGGTTGAAGATGACCCGGTGTAGTGTGTGAACTTTTGTTGGAACTTTGATGTGATTGCAGGTATGTGTGCGGTTCAGGCTCTGGATATGACTGCCTGCGATTACATACATATATGGTTGAGAGGAGTCCCACTGTGATTGTGAGCAGTGATCGTCCTGTATAAATAAGCGTTATGTATATATTTATATGTACCTTGGATATGCGCGAGGCTTACTGCGATCGTGCGCAAGGGTTAACAAGATTATGGGTTGAGAGAAAAGGGAGATCCCCTTTTATCCTTTTGCTTTTTATAAGATTTTTATAGTAAGACGTTGGTCTTGGACCGAGATTCAAGGTCCTTGTCCAGGACACCCCGAGCCCTAGGCTCTGCAAGGAAGGGATCTTCCCTCGTGTAAAGCCTATCTGCCTTGCGTACTGAGACGCTCAGACCAAAGGCCGAAGGTCTCGCGGCGGTTGTACCACTATTGCTTCAGCCGTGCAATGTCGTGAGGGATTAGACCCTCACGACACTTCGAGTCTGACACTTGAGTGTCATAAGCGGTACTCGGACCCACGAGAAACCGCTTCGTTATGGACACTACATTGTACGCCATCTTTGCGACTGCTTGCGTACGCTTGCATTGCGAATCGATATGAGCTAGCGCTGCGTCCGCGCGGTTTTATGCTAAATCTCGTGTTCGACGCCTCTCTGATTTCCGCATCGGAAAGTTATGGGATGGTTATTGAAGGGATTAGGAGTGTCGTCGCATTGTTTGACGTGTGTGATGTGTGTTTTATTTTTGTGTTCGTTAAGTGGTGTGCGCGATGCGTCCTAGTCGACCGACGACGAGTCGCGCTTCGGACTTCAGCCCCCCAGGATGTCGGTTCGTATGCGGGTCCGATAGGCGTATTACCGCGAGTACCCCCTATGCTACAGCGAACGAGAAACGCCCTCGGCTGGTCCACCTCTGCGACTGCAACTGTTCAGCTTTCGTACTGTGGACTGGTACCTCGGCGGGGATACGCCCACCGAAGGGAGGTGATAGATCCCGTAAGGTGGAGTTAAGTTGTGCCTCGCATAGGCCTTATCCTGTCGTAGGGGCTCGCGAGAGGTATGGCTGACGCACTCGGCCGGAGCGGCTTGCGGAAGCTCCACGTATATTTGCGACGAAGGGTTTAAAACCAACTTCTGCGTGACGCGGCCGAGAGGGTCCCGCTGTGCCCTGGTGCGGTGCCGGACCGATGCGCTCGAAAGGTGGCGCCGTTGTCGGGGATAACAACTGTCTGCCGTTGTCCCTGGTGGAACGACATCCGGGTACTGGATTGCGAGAAAATAGGCAGAGTGGGAAGTTTGATTGAACTTTTACGGATTAATTGATCGACGGTGTTGAATAGAGAGCAAATAAGGGTTGATCGTGTAAGAGGATGTTGCTTGACGAAGTAAGGGTGATTCGAGAGTGATAAGGACTTTGACTGTGTGCTTACGTGCTCCAACTAGTATGATGATAGTTGGAGCTGGTATCTTGTTCAGACCCTGATTGCTGATGCATTTGAATGAGGCCTGTATGGCTGATATGGCGGAGGTGAGATGAGATGATGCCAATATGATTGGGCGTTGTCGCGCGCGGCGGTCCCACACCCACACGCAGAGTAGTTTTTGTGTCGGACCTCACGGTCGTGTCACGCAGGAGTTTTCTTTGTCACTTTACGCAATACCAACTCTGACCGTGCGTGCGTGCTATACCTCTCGCGACTCCCTACGACAGGTTAGGGTCCCGCGAGGTACAACATTACCTCCACCTGCGGGAGTTGTCACCATCTATTAGGTGGGCGTATCCCTGTTGAGCTACTAACCCACGTGCGAAGGCTTTTACATGCAATCGCAGAGGTAGGCCAGCCGAGGGCATTTTCTCGATTGCCGAAGCATAGGCATACGCGCGGTAGAACGCCTTAAGACTGACCCGTATGTCGAGCCCCGAGGTGCTAACTCTCAGGACCGACTATCTAATCAGGTCGACTTCTCGGACAGTCTTCCACGCTTAACTAACTATGACAATGACTCTATGTTTACTTTGCTCATCTTGTGAGAATGTCAGGATCGATCCCTTTTTTTTTTAGTCTCCTATTCTCTCGAACAGAAGCCTAGACAAATGTCTTTCCTATCCTGACCAATTACGATCCCATTCACAAGTATATATATATATATATTTATTGTATGTGTGTAAATCAGGGGAGCTGACTGAGCGGTGGACCTCACTTTCACGATTGTCGTGCCCCTTTGCCCGAATATCCAGAAGATCCCAAACTCAGGAGACAGTACAAATGTCCAACACCTGCTCAGATGCAGGAAAAACACATACACACGTACAAATGCAGACACAGAATGCGCTACGAGCGTCAACCTTTAACCCATTCATGACAAGCCACTCACGCCCCAAACCCTTGAAAACAACATTCCTTCCTCACCCTGACTCCATTTTACCCCGCCCCACACATTTTTGAAGACTCCTGAGTGTGATTTGAACAATTTAGGCATAGATACAGGGGGAAGATTTATCTGTTCCCTTCTTAGGTCTTGTCTTAGGTGTGGGTGTCAAGCCGTGGTGGAAGTTGAGTCGGAGTTCTACCGACCTGTTATCGAATGATAACATAATTGTTGTTCTTACGGATTCCCCCGTAAGTTCTCCGAAGTGTCGAAACCTGTAGACACAACACAGTCCAAAAGAAACTTAACATCTCTTTTCCTAACTGAGATCTAGAAAGTTCCTTCTAGACTCTGTGTTTCCCCGTCTGACTCCTACTATTCTTAACTAATTGTTTGGGCTGTTGCCCATTCCGCTTAAGGTAGTGAATAATTATTCACTCCCCTTTTACTGTCACGACAATTATTCATACTCCTTCTCACTATCTTTTTCTTATCCCTTTTGGGATTATCCTATCTGAGGTCCCTTTCCTTCCCCCAACACACATGATCACATCATCAATCCAACTTGTGGAAAAAATCTCATGGAAAGGAATCAGATGAATGGATAGTCTTTCTCTGAGCCAAGATCTCACTTATCCCCTTTCAGTAGAATCAAAGATAGTTAGTTAGGATTGAACAATGCAGATTGTGGAGAAAGTTAGCGGCGGTATGACAGATCATTCAGGACATATCCATCTATTACTGGAACTTTGTTTGACAAGGGCAAACTTGTGGGTCTTGGCCCTTGTGTGCCAAGCACATTTGGCGGTAGGTTTATCCTATAGCTAGCCACTGATAAGGCAGGTGTCATTGAAACCTCACTACTTCTTATATCGGATTAGTCACTGATAAGACAGGATTCCTCTGCTACTCTTATCACTGACTAACCCTCAATAAGGCGGGTGCCCAAGGATCCTTGTTATTCTTATCACTGACTAAGCGCTATGATGTTTATTGATAAGGCAGGTGTCATTGAAACCTCACAACTCTTATATCAGACTCGTCACTGATAAGACAGGATTTTCCTGCTTCTCTTATCACTGGCTAGCCCTCAACAAGGCGGGTGTCCAAGAATCCTTACTACTCTTACCACTGAATGAATGTTAGGTTTGATCAATGATAAGACAGGTGTCCTTGAAACCTCACAACTCTTATATCAGACTAGTCGCTGATAAGACAGGATTCCACTGCTACTTTTATCAGTGACTAGCCCTCAATAAGGCGGGTGTCAAAGGATCTTGTTCTTACCACTGACCAAATGTAAAGCTCACCGGAGTTAAGGCAGGCTGTCCCTGATATTCTTACCTCCACACAAGCCTTATTGATAGATCAAGTTATCGCCTTTGATGACATTCGAGCCCTGAATCGTTGTTAGTTTGAGAACTTATGCTGGGTCAGGCGTATGACAAGAATTAAATGACATGGATCATCATCGTTGCATTCAATCACAACAAGCTGAACCAACAAATACCCCGCATCATTAGGCGACGTATAGAGAGAAGAATATGAGTAATTGATCCCCTTTGCATCCACATCCCCAAAAAAACACCCACATAGCAAGATCGTTGTACCCTTGTTACTAACATAGTCATAGGTAGCAGCCTAAAGGTTACAAATTTAGGGTTTAGGGTTTATGTTGAAGTACACATACCTCACTGTTCCCTGCCTCCAGAGTTTCGCCTGAACTCCGGCAGAGCTCCCGCAATCGCCCTGTCATTGGTCATATACAACTCATGCAATCGATTGTTGGGCTCTTAGGGTTAGCTGAGGTAAGGGTTAACTCAACGGGAATTATGTCATCAAACAATTAAATCGAGGAGGCAGGCATATGAGAGGACCAAACAGGGATAAGTACGGAGAAGGATGAAGGAGGTGAATGCTTATTGCAAAAGGATATCGTCATCTTTCTCTCCAATGTCCCTCACTTCTCTTTTCATCTCCTGCCTTGTATGATGTCTAGTGATACCAATAGCAGAGAGAATCAAGTGATATCAATTGATAACGGTAAAACAATAAAAATAAATAAATAATAATAACAATAATAATGACATAAGTAATATTAATAATAATAATAATAATAATAGTAATAATAATAATGATAATAGTAATAATAGTATCCTATTAATCAGATTAAGGGAAAGAAGATGTCATTCTGCTGATACCCTCTTTGTAAGAACTCCCCTTTTCCTTGCCAGCCTCGTCACCCTTCCTTATCATAGCAATAGCTCGTAGTCTTGGACAGGGCAACCTGGTTGGAAGCTTACGGTGCGTGTATGTATGCTTGGTGCCCCTGCGTGCCTGCTTGCCAGCGGTGTGGGCGCTTGCTTGCTGGTTCGACATGTCTTACCATAGCCCCGATAGTACCTCGTTTGTCCGGTTGCGGCTTACGCCACCTCATGCCTACGTGCGGACGTGGTGTCAGTGTAGTTGTCCATAGTGATCCGCAACCACTTTGTAGTGCACCAGCCCCATGGCTACGTGTGCCCAAGGTACAACAGTCTTTATCTTGGTCTCAACTATACTATGCAGCGGTTTTTCTAGACAGACCCAAATCGGAGCCCAATCTGCACTTTGAACAACTACTGTGCAACAACTGTCTGAGATCTTTATTGGAAAATGTTGGGGCAAGCGCCTTTAGCGGATGTCCAGGCCTGCCTTCACTTAGGGCGACACGAGGCTGGCAGGAACCACTAGCCTTACCGGAATGACAATACCAATAATCGTAGTAATAATAATGATAATTATTATAATAAATAATAGTAATAATAATAATGGTAATAATAATAATAATAATAATAATAATAATAATAATAATAATAATAATAATAATAATAATGGTATGAGTGTGAACGATATACAGAGGACTGCGTTGCGAGTTCTTACAGATATCCGAGTAGTCGTGTACAATCACTGAGTGCCATATTACTGAGTATTCAGCGGAATAGAGCAATACAAAATAAGGTAATGAACCAATGCTCAAGTCCTCAGGCCCGCACCGACTCAGTATCCATGGTCCACTTCTCAGTCCAGCGCTCGACGCCCCAACCTACTCTATTCCATTTATCCTACCTATAGCTATGCTCATGCAGCAAGCTCACTTCGACCTTTCTGCACTTGATGTCAACATGTCCGCCGACTTTTATGTACCCCTAATACTTATCTCTCCCCTTTCTTACTTTTATCTTTCTTGCCGTACATGTATTTCTCTTTTTATGTCACTGTATATCACTGCTTGTGGGTGACCGTGCAGGCAACTGTCCATTGTGTGTTCCCGTACCTGGGCGAGTGTCATTCTACGTCACAGCCTACGAATGACTATGCAGGTGATTGTGCATCGTGTGCCCCCATGTATGATTGTGTAGGACTGTGCATCCTTGTAGGATTAGGTGTAACTGTGTCACAGTGCATGTGACTGTGACAGGGTTCTTGTCGTGTGACCGCGTCACCAAATATAACTATGTAAGACTGCATATCCTTGTAGGACCATGTGTGACTGTGTCACGGCCTCCACGTCTATTCCACAATGCATGTGTGCATCCACCGTATGTCTGTGTTTCACCGCATATCGGTGTATGTTGCTCAATTGTGCACTGTGACTGGGTCACCGTACATCCGTGTGATTGTGTATCTGTACGTTTTTACTGTGTGTACGTGTGTCACTTGCGTACTAGTGCCGGCGTGATTGTGTTACCGTGCACTGAGGTGTTTATCTCCGAGCACTGGGTGAATCACATTGTCCTTATGTGTGTCACACTGCGTGCGTCACAGCGTGTGTCACAGTGTTTTGCGTCACTGTGACTGTGACTTKTGYCGCCRTGCAMTGTGTCACTTGTACATCTGYTCGATACAGTGTATGTCGCATACCGTAATGGCGCAGACTAGAACAAGAACCGACCTTTCTCTCATAGCACAAGATTGCGCAGGCGAAAGGCTAAACTACCAATGATCAGACCAGTCAATGTCGTAATGCGGACCAGACACACATCATCATTATTGCAGGATGTGAAGGGGTCTGGCGCTCACTCAAGAGGAATGTACCAGTCCCCAATCATACACAGAAGAAGAGGAGGAAGATCAGACGAAGAAGCTATGGTGCCACAAGTAAGTCTTCCTGCCTGTCTGTTTCTCGGTAAGTCCGTTTTCCCACCTGCCCGTCTGTTGTCTGACTGTCTGTTTGCTGCCTTGTCTGTCCAGTCTGTCTGTTTATCTGTCTTTCTGTTTTGTTGTCCGTTTGTCCAGTCTATCTGTGTATGTGGTTCACCGTGCCCTTGTCTGTCACACAGTGTCTGCGTGTCACCGCATTCATCCGTGTGTGGGCTTTCGCTATGTATGCGAGGGTGTGTCACAATGTCCGTACGTGGGGCATCCACGGCGATCTGGTGTATGTAATCGGTGAGTTATTTGGGCACCGAATCGCCACAGCCAATCGGAAGTGAACTCGTATCTGGATGCCATATCTCTGAGTTTGAGTGAGCACACACAACCAGTTTGCTGCGTTACTGTTTTCATGCATGAAAAGTGTGAATGAACCTGGTCTGATCATAGTAATAATAATAATTAAAAAAAAATAAATAAAAAAAATGCAAGGGACATGAATGTGGACGAAGCACAAAAATCTAAATCGCAAAATCATATTGAAGCCCGAGTAGTCAAAGCAAGAGCAGATAGCATAGTATCCATCCATTTGAGAATGATACAGCAGAATCGAGAGTCAGTGTCCAAGCCCAATCGGGCAACACCAACAGCATAACCCAATGTAGCTCTCACTGTTAAATGGCGCCAGACGCTCTTCCTACTCTACAGCCTAATACTACAACTACAACATGATAGCAACCAGACAACTTGACTACCAGCGAGTAATGATGTCAACACCAATGTCGGCCTTCTCTCCACCAGGTACGTTTTTCTCCTCAGTTACAACCTGGTTCCTCTATTCACAGATGCCACGCTGGCCCGAGAACTACCCTGCATTTAACAATAATAATAATAATAATAATAATAATAATAATAATAATAATAATAATAATAATAATAATAATAATAGTCATAATAATGATAATAATAATAATAATAATAATAATAATAATAATAACAATAATAATAATAATAATAACAATAATAATACCGGGAAAAATAGCAACAGCGAGATGACACTTCCAGATTACACCAACATATTGAAATCCAGATAGTTACACCGTGTCCAAAGAGCAGCAGTGCACTAATAATACACTACTGGAGGTTCGTGGCATTGAAAACCAATGTCCATGGAGAGCATGTTCTCTCCTCTCATCATAAGAGTCCAGTCCCTTCATACTCACACTTGGCGCTCAACGCCCAGCCTACTCCTACATAGTTACTATAGGCTACAAAAAGACAATGCAACTGTCGACATCAACGGCAATGCCGCCATTGCCAATACAAGGTAAGTGCTTCCACGTCATCATCATCATCCTCTCCCTCCCTTTTTTTTTTTTTCTCTCTCTCTCTCTCTCTCTCTCTCTCTCTCTCTCTCTCTCTCTCTCTCTCTCTCTCTCTCTCTTCCTCTCTCTCTCTCTCTCTGAACACAGACATGGAGAGAGACGTATAGAATTGCCCAGTGCGCCCGTAGGCAGAGAGGGAGAAAGTACAAGAAACGGGAGGACCGTGACAGACTGCTTCCTCGGGGTTTCACCGATTCATGTGAATCACACACACACACACACACGAGAGGACTTTTCAAATTGTATCTGACTGCAATTACGGCCAGGCATGGATGAATCTGACTGCGATTGCGTCCACAACTGAGTTGAAAACGTCCTGGTGCGAGAATGCCTTTTGCATGGGGATCCAAACCCTCTCTCTATGCATTCCTTTGGTTTCGCTTGTGCGTCCCTACGACAACCCTCTTTCACTGAATACAACGCACCCTCATCATGAATGTCGAAATGTTTTCATCCAGATGCGATATATGGGGAACAAGCGTAGCCTTCAGGGGACGATGCAGAGTGACAATCGCTTGTGCACCCCTACTGTAGCCTTCTTCACCCGAATACACTGCTCATCTTCCCATGCAACGCCGTTCTCCTTCATTCTCACGTAGTGTTGCCCATGCTGCTACTCCCGTGACCCGCTGCATCTCTTCATCTTCTTTTCCTTCCTCCCCCCTGTCATATCCCTTTCTTAACCAACCTTTTTTTTTTTTTTTTTTTTTTTTTTTTTTTTTTCGTCTCACGCCTTCCATCTTCTTCCTTATAAACTCTTTTCTTACTGTTTGTCTTGAGCATCATCTTATCTAGTGACTGTGTTGCTTATAACGTTAGCACCTACCGACATGTATTCTAACCATAATCACGGCCAGGCAATAGCCTTATCAACAATAATAATAATAATAATAATAATAATAATAATAATAATAATAATAATAGTAATAATAATAATAATACTTATAACGATAATAATAATAACAACAATAATAATACTCCTTTGACCAGGTAAGTTAGATACATACTGCCGCTATTTGGACATATCGTGAACCGAAATGGGCAGGCCCTACCAGGTCCCCGCTCAAACAGAGGGGTAGAAATTTGTCCTTGGTTGTTGCGCTTGGAATAGATGGCTTGATAGCTACTGAAATCAGGGTAGGCGCGTTCAATGCTGACACGTACCTAGATTTCATAGAGAAGAAACTCCTACCTGCCTTGGACCAATCCAAGGCGATCATCATGGACAATGTTCCATTTCATCGTAGTGGGGATGTGCAGAGGGCGATAGAGGAA
>BFEA01000580.1:156172-176812 GCA_003427395.1 Chara braunii
GGGGAGACATGCTACATCGGGGTTTTAACCCCGGGCGAACACGAACATGAGATTGGTTTTGGGTATAGATTAGTAAGAAGGATGTTAGAAGAAGAATGTAGTGCGCAGAGGTGTCATGTATGTCGGAAGTTGAGAAGCGGGAAGGGGAAGAACCAACTACTCGGCCGTTGATCAGCCGTTTCTGACGAACTGAAATGCGAATTCGGGATTCGGACGCCAGGCGAATTCAGCTATGGGGTTAGATTCCGAAGTAGGTTGGTAGATTAGAGGTTAGTAAGAAAATGAACTGCGTAGAACCATCGGGAAGCCGATATGGCAGGATTCGAAAAACAGAGAACTTACTCGATCCCGCCCAGAACCGAGCAAACTAAAATGCAGAACGGGGGTTCTGGGATAAAGCGAAATCAGATGGCGGAGTTAGCTTGAAGGTAGGACAAGAGTAGAGTAGGAAGTGAAGAAAACAGGGGGGTCGCGTGAAGGGACAAAGGTTAGGAGGGGAAGAATGAACCTATCCACGTTCTAGCGGAAGATTCATTCTGTTTTTTTCTTTTTCTTACTTACCTTTTCACAGGGAGCAGTCCATGGCAATGATCACCTGGAGTTTTGTCTGTCGAAAGTGGTCTACCCCTGCTCTTTCTCAGGCCAGCTGGCGACGCATGGATTGTAGGTTATGAAGAGAGTGTAGACATATGGGATAGGAAGGAGTAATAGCAGGTTGTGCGGGCCTGGTCGGGCTTCGAGTCTCGAGCCCAGGGACAGAGGCATGCGGGAATTGGGAGGGGGGAATGGCCTACCGTAGTCTGTGCAGGGGCATATCTGGCCTTGGTGGCGGGCTACAGCGCCGGCGGCCCTTTGCCTTTCGACTGGTACTGTGGATATTAGCGGGGAGCTTAGTCTGCTGTAGCCAAACAAGGTAGCGAGCACAGGAACGGGCTGGCTACGAGGCCGCAGGCACTAGTCGCTAGCCTGCGTGCTGATTCTTCGACGGTGTGAGGTGGCCGGAGACTGACTGTGAACCTGCTGATTCACCCGAAGACTGATGAGTTGACTATACCGTCGGACGGCTTGACTGTGTACGAACAGTGAAGAGAAAGGAACGGGTTGGGTCGGCGCCGCGCATTGCCGCACGATGGTACTCATCGACAGACTGTGCTCTCTTCGTTCGCCTGTTGCCGTGCCCTGTGGGTTGGTTGCTTTGCTGTCAATGCCTTGTGCTCTGTATCAGAGCTACTAACCGCTGGGTCAGAGTGAGGCTCGGCGTAACAGTGAGATGGTGCGAGGCTGACTGAAGGATTGAAGACTGCCCTGTTGGTAAGGCGGTATGCGTTCTGTGGCACAGGGTGGCGGCGGGGGAGAGGGCTACGAAATTGCTGGCCAGGTCTCTTGCTGGCAACGCTGGTTACTGTTGAATACAGCTGCAACGAGGCTAACTGCGGGGGGGGTGTGATGTGAAGAGCAAATTGGGCTATTAGGAGCGTGGTGTCTTGCGGCGGAAGCGGCTGTTGTGTACACAATTTCGTTAAGTTCATTCTTTGGGGCATACTGAGTTTTTTTTTGGGTAACTAACACTAAAGTTGACTGCTGTTCGGATAAGGGTGAGGAGGGGAGTGATTGACCTACGAGGAAGACTTAGGCTCGGGAAAAGGGGGGTTGACGCCACGAGCTGAAGGTTCATCAAGAGGGGCTACTTCAACAATTTGACTTCGTTGACCAAGCTATTAATTGGCCACCATTGCGGGGCCCTCAGGCGAGTCAAGGAGTCAACGCCTTATGCATGAGTCTGAGAGCACCCTCCTTGTATCTGAGCGACTCAAACTGTCTTTTTCTGCCCTTCTAAGTCTAAGTCTAGTCTGTTGGTTGTGAGAGGAAGGCGGTAGGCGGGATTGCAACCCGTAGAACCGCAACAAGACTCTGTGGGGAGTCAACCCACCGATTGCGGGAGCTCTGCCGGAATACAGGAGTAGTTATGGAGGCAGGGAACTGCGAGGTAACCATTGTTCCCCCTCTATAAACCCAGGTATAACCCCTATCTGTACATCTTACTATAGTTGGTTGAAAGTGTTGCATGTACCCCTACTTTGACTTTAGTTTGACTTTCAGGACATAAGTCAGACTAAGTAAAGGAATGCCTTTGCAATCTCAGTTTCAGTTTGTTGACTGCCTGAAGGCAGATTGTGAACAAAAGGGGAATTGCATCAGGGGGAAGGTTGGGAGAAAGGTGGTTTTGCCTGAGATTGGACGGGTCCCATAGGGTCACGCATAGTTCCATAAGATTGGATGGCCTGACTTCTGTGTTTTATTTTCGAATTGCATTGAGAATCAAACAAGTTTCATGAGATTGGATGGTTTGATTGCTCTGACTTGCAGGGGTTTGACTGTGATTGAATTTTAGGAGCCAAGCATGTTCCATAAGATTGGATGGCTTGGTTGTCTTGTTTAATTGGTTTTATTCTGTTTCATTAGTCTCTGAACGAGGGGGTCTAAGTAAGTTCCATAAGATTGGATGGCCCAGCCTCTTCCTGCTTTGTTCTGAGGGAGTAACTTTGGCTGGGGGCGAGGCATGTTCCATAAGATTGGATGACCTTCGACTCAGATCACGCACAACTAAATCAGAGAGGAATGAACTTGGCAGAGGACCAGACATGTTCCATAAGATTGGATGGTCTGGCGCAATGCCTCGCACATGCTGGAACCCGAAAGGTTATAATTTCGCTATATTTTGTTATTACTCTATTTAAGAACAGGATAGTTTAACAGGGTCCCATAAGATTGGGTCGTCTGACTATAGCTTATCATAAAGTTGAGGAAAGTATAACTAAGAATATAACTGAGGGTAACTTTGGGCGGGCTGAGCTTTATTTCTAAAATGAATGGTTCAGTCCTACGCTCAGCTTTTGAACACTAAGTTCAGAGAGGTATATATAACTTGGATATTAAACAGTTTAGGGCGACTAATCATTGTTTCTAAGATGAATGGCTTACTCATGTGCCCAAAGAAAGAGAAAAGTAGTTGTGCAACTTGTTCGTGTATACCTAATGGTTGAGTCAGACATGTTCCATAAGATTGGATGGTCTGACTTTACGCCTTATGTAAGCAGGGTATGGAGGGTTAAAGTATTGAAAGACTATGAACTATTGTCTGCCAAGTTGATTTGGGGATAGTGAGAGTACTTACCTTTCTGGTTCGGCTTGCATGTGACTGAGCGAGGCTACTGCTTGGTCTGAGTTTCAGTTTGACAGGTAGTTGCTTTAGAGGCTCGTCACGTGCTAGAGCGATAGGAGTTAGTTTTAATTCCTGCATTTTCTGAGCTAATTCCTGCATTTTCTGAGCTAAGTTTATTTTACTTAGATCAATTCTCGCATTTTCTGGGATCTCTTGTTATATTTGGCTTGTATAGATTTTGGTAGGTTACTTTCTCTACGGGAAGCGCTGCCGAAATTTTTGCAAATCAAAGGAGTTAGTCAAATTCTGATATATCAAAGTTCAACTTGTCTAAAGTTTATATATGACTTAGTAAAAATATGAAAAGTCTCATTTTCTAAGGGGAGTGCTGCCCAAATTTTTGTTAATTTAGGGAGTTAGACAAAATTGGACTATGAAAAGTCAAAGAGAACTTCTGTTTTCATATTTGAGCTGATATAAATCCTGAAAAGACACTTTTCCTACGGGAAGCACTGCCGAAATTTTCTTGATTTAGAGGAGTTAGATTATATTTTGACAGGTGACGATTTTGGCGATCCACCCTGTATAGGGGAGATTATGCCAGGGTCTACCTTTGCTTTGGGCACTGCTTAAAGGTAGACTTAGGCTTAGTTAATTAGGATGACTTGAGTGAGATCGTGATATGGGGATTATTCTCCATTGACTTATAGATCTAGCTTGAGAATTGGCCTGTCTTATGTTACAGATCCTCTTGACCGTTTGATTCAGGATTTTGACTAGATTCAGCCTGATCCTACGAGGATCATCTTTTGTTATCACTGATAAGAGATCGGTTGCCGATTCGTCGGTTTACGATTCAACTCCAATCCACTTTCGTCACTTAATCTAAAGGTTTTAGCCCTGTGGTTTGAATTGTTTCATTGTGTTTTCACCCGGACTTTATTGAATGACCATTTAACTAAAGTGCTGAGTATTTATTTTGGGGAGTTGCACAAGAGTGAGGTTTGTATGGCTAAAGCAAGGGGTATGAGTATAGAGAATAATAGTCGTATCGTCAAAACGGACATAGTATATTTTTCAAGTTTGAACGAAATCAAAACTGACTTTTTTTGCCAAAATCCGGTCGGAATTTTTTGCTCCTGGGGGTCCGCCGGACCCCTTACATGTATCTGGTCTATGGTTGAGACCAGATACAAGAAAAAAAAAATAAAAAAAATGTATCTGGTCTTAACCATTGACCAGATACATGTAGGTGGGAACGCCGGACCCCAGGAATAAAAAATTCCGACCAGATTTTGGCTTAAAAAGTCAGTTTTGATTTCGTTGAAAAAATATAATATGTCCGTTTTGACAAAATGGCTGTTAATGGTTGAAATTGACCCCGTGTAGTGTGTGGACTTTTGTTGGACCTTTGATGTGATTGCAGGTATGTCTGCGGTTCAGACCTTGGATATGACTGTTTGCGATTACATACATATATGGTTGAAAGGAGTCCCACTGTGACTTGAACAGTGATCGTCCTGTATAAATAAGCCTTATGTATATATTTGTATGTGCCTTGGGTATGCGCGCGGCTTACTGCGATCGTGCGCAAGGGCTAGCCAGATTATGGGTTGAGAGAAAAAGAAGATCGCATTTTATCATTTTGTTTTGTAGAAGATTTTTATAGTCGGACGTTGGTTCTGGGCCGGGATTCAAGGTCCTTGTCCAGGACACCCCAAGCCCTAGGCTCTGAAGGGAAGGGATTTGGCCCCGTGCAGAGCCTATCTGCCTTGCCTACCGAGACACTCAGACCAAAGGCCGGAGGTCTCGCGGCGGCTGCACGACTATTCCTTCAGCCGTGCAATATCGTGAGGGATTAGACCATCACGACACTTCGAGTCTGACACTTGAGTGTCATAAGCGGTACTCGGACTCACGAGGGACCGCTCGGTTATGGGCACTACATAGTACGCCATCTTTGCGACTGCTTGCGTACGCTTGCATTGCGAATCGATATGAGTTAGCGCTGCGTCCGCGTGGTTTTATGTTAAATCTCGCGCGCGACGCCTATCTGATTTCCGCATCGGAAAGTTATGGGATGGTTACTGAAGGGACTAGGAGTGTTGTCGTGTTGATTGACGTGTGTGTGTGTGTGTTTTATTTTTGTGTTCGTTAAGTGGTGTGCGCGTGGTGTGCAGGATGCGTCCTAGTCGACCGACGACGAGTCGAGCTCGGGACTTCAGCCCCCCAGGATGTCGGTTCGCGTGCGGGTCCGATAGGCGTATTACCGCTCGTACCCCCTATGCTACAGCGAACGAGAAACGTCATCGGCTGGTCCACCTCTGCGACTGCAACTGTTCAGCTTTCGTACTGTGGACAGGTAGCTTGGCGGGGATACGCTATCGGACAAAATACCCTTACAAGGGTATTTTGCCATGTCTTTGCATTCGGCACGATGGCGGCGTCAACTACCAGGGCGTAGCCAGTCTGGAAACAAGAGGGGTGTGCACGCTTGGCGTGACACTGGGAGCGAAATCCTCGACCACTGAGGCCGGGGGCAAAACCGGTAAGAAAATTTCGTTAAGAATGCACGCGCGTTATTATGACGCACGCTGTGGTGATTAGGATCAGTAGTAATACCCCTCGACAGAAGAGGTCGAAGGGTCAGTTGGGCTGATGATTGTGTCAGGTAGGTCTATGACACGCACTGAGACTTGGTCCAGTGCCTGTCTTCTCTCCGGTGTTAGGGGTTCTAAAAATTTCAGTCTTTGTCTTCCCCTACTCAGCCTCCGAGTCAAGTACGCCGCATCTACCTCTACGTGGTGTGGTACTGACCTACCTGCTACTTGAGTGTTTTCCGCTACTCTAAAGTGTCGTGGGCTTCTTTTTCCAGCAACTTGAGTGTTTTCCCAACCGCGACCCTCGAATGTCGCGGCCATAGTTAGGTACCGGCCTACCCGCCACTTGAGTGTTTCCCCGCCGCGACCTTCAATGCCGCGACTACAGGTAAATACCGGGCCTACGGGCCTTCTGAGCAACTAAGTGCCCTTGCGGGCTACATACATACTCAAGCCGACAGGCATGCAAACTAGCTAGCGTGCACACACACAGATTTAGAGAAAACGGGGCCAGGCCACTGGCAGGCTGAGTCCCGATACTCTTCTTATATCTGAGCAACTCCTCTCTTGATAAGAGTAGGAGTTAGCTCAGTAGGTTTAGGTTCGGGTTGCCAAACGGTGGGTATAAGGAACGAATCCCACCGCCCTCTGAGCTAGCTCCCTTTTGAAGAAAAGGGGGCTTTACTTTTTCCCATGTTCGTTAGGTCGGGACTCGAACCCGCGACCTACGAATTAGAAGTTAGTTGCTGTTAGTAGGTTAGTTGGAACGTGAACCTCTGCTGTAACGGGGGCATGCCACTTCACAAGGCAAGATGGTTAGTAGTTAGATTCTGTTTTCTTATTTTATTTTATTTGATTTGTTAGTTTTAGTTAGATTCTTCTTTTATTTATTATTATTATTATTATTACCATCATTTATATCTCGTATCCCACGAGATTCCTTCGAGTCAGTGAATCCGCAACAGAATCACGGGCGGATTCATTCTTACCAGAGTAAGTGCTAACAGGGCTTGATTATGGCCCGCACCCATGAGGGAGGTAGGCAGGCCCGCCCTGCGGGACTGCGGCGCCACATCGCAGAAACTTCCGAAGGTATGCGCGAGGCGCAACGAAGAGTGGGAGAGAAACTTTGAGGAAAAGCGGGAGGAGAAGGAAGCGCGGAAGAGATGAAGAAAAGAAGAAGAAGGGAGAAGGAGGAGAAAAGCAGTGAGTGCAGGAGGAGGAGGTGCGTGAAGAAGAAGAGGTAGCCGCGCGGAAGAAGGAGGCACGCGCAAGGAAAGAAGGAAGTCATCGCGGGGAGCAACCAGCGGGTGAGCGGGGAGCGTAGGAGAACACTGCGGGGAGAAGTAGGAGGAGGAGAAGTAGGAGAGGGAGAAGAAGAAGGAGAAGAAGAAGAAGAATAAAGAGAAGGGGGAAGGGCGCCTGAAGGAGGAAGAAACGAGGCGCATACTAGAGCAGGGCAGAACGCGAGTCATCAGCTCGCGCTAGCTATGTCCTTGCCTTTTGAACCCACCGCCGTCGCTCCTACCGGTTGAATGGTCCGGTGAAGTGTCTGGATTGCGGCAATCTGGGCAATTCGCCGCCGGGAGTGCGGTGCATCTACGACGAACGGGCGACGACGATGACGGTGACAACAACTAACGACGAACTGCTCGACGACGACGTGGAGTGGGAACGAGAAACAGGTAAGCCTCCAATCATACGGCTTACCTCGGGATAGATCGATGGGATAAAACAAATAAATAAAATAAATAAATAAATAAATAAATAAATAAATAAGTAAATAAATAAATAAAATACTAAAAATCGAATGAATCTAACGCTATAAAACGAAGTACGCTTTGTGTACATGTGTGTGTGCATGGGTGAGTCTATGTGTGGGAATCGTAAGGACAACCACATTGCACTACGATCTATAGAATGAATAAGATCTAGTGTATCTACCGCTAGATCGTGGAAAGTTACACTACTATCTGGCTTCTCAGTATCTACGAACTAAGAGAGAGAGAGAGAGAGAGGGAAAGGTATGTGCTTCGATCGATTCGTCGCGCAACTCCGTCAAAATGATGAGCAATATCGGACGAATCTTCCAACTACAACGACAAAATACTCACTGCTACTATTCGTATGATGCGTGAAAGACAGAAAGGGAAAGGCCGGGGCTGATATCGCGTAGCTATCATCGAAAGGATGAGTTAATCGATTGAAGCACCCGTTGTAACATCGGAAGGTTCACTACAACACTACTGTGTGTGTGTGTGTGTGTGTGTGTGTGTGTGTGTGTGTGTGTGTGTGTGTGTGTGTGTGTGTGTGTGTGTGTGTGTGTATGTGTGTGAGAGAGAGAGAGGGAGAGAGGGCAAAGGGAAAGAACACTCTCCTCGATAGAAAAGGGAGACCAACTGCCGACCCCAAATGTAACGCACCCGCCCCATGACTGTATTGGACTGAAAACATGACCAGTATACGTTCAGTATCTCTTATTATTATTATTATTATTTATTATTATTAATTGTTATTATTATTATTATTATTATTATTATTATTATTATTATTATTGTGATGTGATATCAGCCGGGGATGTTGCGGAAAGTACATTGAATTTTTTCATTTAGAGGAAGAAAGAAGAAGGAGGGGGAAAAGAAAAAGAAGAAGAAAAAGAAGGTAGGAGAAGAAGTAGTATGGGAGGAAGAAGGAAGAAGGAGAGGAGATAGAAGGGAAGAGAAGACGAAGGAGAAGAAGTAGGAGGAAGAAAGGAGAAGTAGGAGGGGAAGAGTGAGGTGCGCAGGAAAGCAGCGAAGAGACTGTGCGCGATGAAAGCAGCAAGATGGCGGCAAGTGGGAGAAGAAGAAGTGTCAGGCGAAAGAGGATAATGTTGTGAAGAAGAGAGAGAGAGGGAATAGATAAAAGAAGAAGAAAAAGAAGAAGAAAAAGAGGAGGGGAAAGAAGAAGGAGAAGAAGAAGAAAAGGAAGAAGAAAGAGGAAGGAGAAAGAGGGGGGAAGGAAGGATACTCACCAGGCCATGCCTCTGCTGCTTACCACGAGCAAGGGTGGTCTCGGTGAGCTGCGCTTCGCTATGGATCGTGGTGCGCCGAGGAGCAGGGAGCAGCGAACTCACAGGACAACGACGACGAAAAAGACGACGACGACTCAGACAAATGACCGAAAGAGAGAGAGAGACAGGGAGAGAGACGATAAGTTTCCCACCTTGGCCAACAACTAAGTCTCCTACCCACGGCTCACCACGTACTTGGATCGATAGATGAGCAAGTCAAAAAGTGTCAGTGTATATCTCCACGTTTCAGCAGAAGATTCATTCCGTTTTTGCTCATCCTATCGATGGAGTGTGTGTGTGTATGTGAGACGTTCAAGATTCAACCAAGGTGTGTGAGAGAGAAAGAGAGAGAGACTCTAAGTCTCCGACCTTGGCTAACAGCTAAGTCTCCAACTCGCGCCTCGCCGCGCGATACTTGGATCGATAGAATGAGCAAATGAAAACGTGACTGTGTATATTTTCACGCTTCAATGGAAGATTCATTCCGTTTTGCTCATCCTATCGATGGAATGTGTGTGTGTGTGTGTGTGTGTGTGTGTGTGTGTGTGTGTGTGAGAAGGAGAAGATATTATGTAATGAGAAGGGAGAGATCAAATGAAGGAAAGAAAACTTACCTGTCAAGATTGTCCACGGTCGTTGTTGCTGCCGTGCGAAGAGAAACCCACACTCATTCTACAAGCATGGGACCGGAAAAGATCGATTATATACATTCGTTATTTCTAAATTATTATTATTATTATTATTACTATTATTATTATTATTATTACTCTTATTATTATTATTATTATTATTACTTTTATTATTATTATTATTATTATTATTATTATTATTTTATTGTTATTATTCATTATTGTTGATATTATCATCATAACTATTATTATTATTATTATTATTATTATTATTATTATTATTATTATTATTATTACTATTATGCATAGCCTTGGTGACACGTGGCATCTGAGTGGGGGGAACGAGGTTGAGAGTGTAGCGCGAGACGTACTTGGTGTTGAAGCGCACGACATTGGTCGCCATATGCTCGTACTTCGGGAATGTTGTTGATGTCATCTTTCGGCTTCGTAGTATAGGCTAGATAGGATATGCCACGTGTAGTCTGGGCGCCGAGCGCCAGATAGGATATCCACATTGTTCTTCGTTGATGATGATGATGAGTCTATTCCAGCAATGTCAATTCTAAGCCTTTGGAGTGCTCTTATTTAGTAAAAAACTGTGATGCAACTCTGCTATTGGATCACGACTATCTGATCTTATATTTTCTGATGACTGTTCGATTGCTGAAGCTCGCTATTGATCGTCTTCCTTGATTATTATTAATATTATTATTACTATTATCATTATTGTTATATTATTATTATTATTATTATTATTATTATTATTATTATCTGTGAAATTAGGCTCGCCTTCAATCACATTGTTCATGCATGAAGACAGTAGCGCGGCAAACTGATGACACTCACCTACTCGAAACTCAGAGAAATGGTGGCGGAAAACGCAGTACAGATACAGGCTCGTTTCATTAAGCAATGACAAGGCAGACCTGGCGGCGCTCTGTTCGCACATACAAGATCGTTTTGTACTACTTACTACATACACGTACAAAAGGGGGGAGAATGAGTGAGAAAGTTCTTCATCTCCCTTTTCTGATTCCACCATCTCTCCCTCACCCTCTCGCTACATAACCTTGGCATCTACAGTGTGTGCGCGCGCGCGCGCGCGAGAGAGAGAGAGAGAGAGAGAGAGAGAGAGAGAGAGAGAGAGAGAGAGTTAGGTACACGTAGCAACTCTGGGTTGGATCGAAGTTGTGAGTAATACGAAAGACTTACCTGGTACTGATGATTCGGCATTGGCCGCCATATGCTCGTACTTCGGGAGAGTTGTCATTGTCATTATTCGACATTGTAGACGTAGGCTAGATAGGATTAGCCATCAGTGATCTGGGCGCCAAGCGAAGGGGTAGGATGTCGACATTGGGCTTATTAACGATGATGAGACTATTTCAACAGTGTCACTTTGAGCTTTTACTGTTCTCTTAATTGGTGGGAATCGTAAAGCAATTCTGTAATGATTCGAGGTCACAACTACCTAGTCACATGTGTATGCAGCTGTTTGAGTTCTGAAGTTCACTTCACTCTTTGCATTTATTGTTTCTTATTATTCTTACTATTCTTATTATTCTTATTATTATTCTTCTTCTTCTTATTATTGGATAAACTATAGGTTGGGTACATGCGGCATCTGTACGGTAAGGAACGAGGCTGTGAGTGACGCGAGAGACATACCTGGTGGTGTGAGCGTGCGACATTGGTCGCTGTATGCTCGAACTTCGGAAAGTTGTTGTTGACATTCGATAGTGTAGTTTAGGCTAGATAGGATTTGCCATCTGTAGTCTGGGCGCAGAGCACCTGATAGGATATCAACATTGGTTCTCCTTCGTTGCTGATGATGATATTGTTCCAGCATTGTCATCTGTGAGCTTTTGCTGTAGGGGGGGGAGGTACTCGTCTACAATCCTGCTGTTGGTTCGAGGTCACGACTATCTGATCTTGTGTATATGATGCTGTATGATTGCTGAAGTTCACTAATTCTCATCTTTCTTGATTATTATTATTATTATTATGATTGTTATTATTATTATTATTATTATTATTATTATTATTATTATTATTTTATTATTTTATTATTAGTTGTAGGGTAATCTGGGTGCAAGTGACATCTGTGTGTTGGGGATCGAAGGTTGTGAGTGATACGGGAAACGTACCTGGTACTTGACGCATGCGGCATGGGCTGAAATCTGCATGTACCTTGGAAAATTGTTGTCGTCATCATCGACATTGTAGCATAGGCCTGATAGGATCTGTCATCTGCAACCTGGACAACGAGCCAGGCAGGGTAACGACAGTGTGATGATGATGATGTGGGGGCACTTACCTTGTATTGGCGATGGTCTGCATGGGCGACATCTTCAATTACTTCGGGTTGCCGCTGATGTCAACAGTTGCATTGTTTTTTGTAGTCTATAGCGGTTGTGTAGAAGTAGGCTGGTCGCTGAGCACCTAGTAGGGGAGTGAAGGGACTGGACCCTTGTGTTGATAGGGAAGAGAGAGCGCATGACTCTCCTTGACGTGGGTTTCGATTCCACGGACCCCGTTTGAGGTACTATTGGTGCAATACTGCTCTTCGAACAAGGTGACTATCTGGCCTCCTAAGGGGTGAAGATGTAATCTGGGAGTGTCAGTTTACTATTATTATTATTATTATTATTATTATTATTATTATTATTATTATTATTATTATTATCAAGTAATTAGGACTTCTCTCATTCATGCTTTACGTACACATGAGCAGCAGCACAACAAACTGGCAACAAATGCGATTTCACTTCTAACAGCTCAGCACTGTGCTCTGTTCACATGCACCGGACCACCCTGGATATCACACACACACCACTCTGAACACTCACTCATACACACATACACTTCCCACCAACTACAGCTATGGCTGCCTCTACTCTATTGTTGTGCTACGTCCTTCCTCTCGCCCACTGCGTCCTCCGGGCTTGCTGCAGACCTCTGTGCACAAGTCGCTATGGCAGCGCTTCCGCATGGCTCACGCAGGAATGAAAGGATGGTTGAATGCGGCCTCCTGATTTATACTTTTGTGACTCGTTAGTCTGCCTTGTTCCCTGGCCCGCGGTGTACACAGTCCCAGACGGTACTTGCTTGACTGAACCGGACAGATTGGACTGGGGCTGATTGGACCGTGCCGCATCCCCGGTAAGAGAAAAGAGGGGGAGGCAAACAGGCACGAAAATGCGAACTGTCGAACAGACAGCCAGACACCGGCAACCAGATAGATTGCAACAGACAAATTTGACAGACATACGGACTGGACGAACAGACAGATTCGACAGACAGGTAGACCTACAGCAAACAGGCAGACGGACAGCCAGAGATACAGGACCGGATTGGACAAAACGAATACAGTCTGGGGCAGTCATACGCAGTTTGGGACGAACAGGCACAAGCCCGAGGCTGACAAGCACGGTTTGAGGCAGGCATACACAGTTCGAGGCGGACGGACAGTCTGGAGCACGCACCCAATTACGTGCTCAACGTTGTAACACACGCAGGCATATGCTGTGACACGGTCAAATACCGTGGCATACAAAGTCACAATGACACACGCACACAGCATACATACACAGTTACGGAGGCAGACATTGTGAAGCCACACAGATATACAGCCACGCAGGTGTCGTGACAAGGTGACACAGTCACGCCATGACAGATACGATGTAACGCAGGCACCGTGACACTTACACGGGTGACACACAGACACACACACTGAATGAGTATGTGGGGTGGGTTTTATGGCCTTGACAGACTGGGTTCTTGGACTTAAACACATTCTCATCAGGGGTTTGGACCGACAATCTGCTAGCATTGCAGGGCAAGTGTGAGTAAAGTGGGGACCACTTCCATCTCTCAGGGGTATGTTAACTCTGTGCAATACGGTGTGTCCTTGTCCATCAGAATATATCATGGGAAGAAAGGTTGGGGGACGTGTGATGCACCGGCCGATGGCATCGTGAGGATGGGTCTGTCATCCGCCCAGCTCATTGGGATACACGCCCTGCCTGTTGTGTCCCATGTTGTGGTCTCCCCGTGCTGCACATTGTGACGGATCGTGTTGCGTTACTGCTCCGCTGTGTTTTGATAAAAGGACGGACAAACAGACCGGACAGACAAGTAGATTCGGCAGACCAGACAAATAAGCAGTTTCGACAGACAGGTACACAGCCACTGTGACATACACAGAGACTCGCAGTACAATGTGCCATGCACACGCGGTGAGACATACACACAGACATAGTGAGGCTGTTGCACCATATCTCTTTCTTCGTCTGATCGCCCTCGTCCTCGTCTGTGTATGCTTGGTCTGCATTTCGATATTGATTGGTCTGATTATTGGTATTTCTGCCTTCCGCTGTGTTGTCCTGTACTATGAGAGAGAGAGGTCAGTTCTTGCTCTGGTCTGCACCCTTATGATATGCAACGTGCACCGTATCACACAAATACACAGGGTCACATACATGGTGACAAGAGAGACACAGATATCCTAAGGGCACGGACACAGAGTGAAACACAGGGAGACACACGCCGAGAAAGGAAGAGAACTTAATTGCCCGCCACCAACTGTCGACCCAGAGTATATTAATTTATTATTATTATTATTATTATTATTATTACTATTATTATTGTTATTATTATTATTTTGTGTCCTTATTCTGATTGTTATCATTAGGCATCATACAAAATCAGAAAAGGAGAGTATGGGGCATTGGAGAGGAGGGAGACGCTATCATGGTGCCCACCTCCTCCATCCTCCTTCATATTTGTCTTTGTGCGCTCCTCTCAGATACATGCCTCCTCAACTTATTGATTAGGGTTTGATCCGTTGAGTTAACGCTTACCTCAGCTAACCCTAAGAGTCAGCAATCGATTGCATGAGTTGTATATGACCAATGACAGGGCGATTGGGGGAGCTCTGCCGGAGTTCAGGCGGAACTCTGGAGGCAGGGAACAGTGAGGTATGTATACTTCAACATAAACCCTAAGCCCTAAACCCTAAATCTGTAACTTTTAGGCTGCTACCTATGACTATGTTAGTAACAAGGGTACAGCGATCTTGCTATGTGGGTATTCTTTGGGATGTGGATGCAAATGGGATCGATTCCTCATATTCTTCTCTCTATACACCGCCTAAAGATAATGGGTTTCATTTGGTTCAGCCTGTTGTGATTGAATGCAGCGATGATGATCCATGTCAATTATTTCTTGTCATACGCCTGATCCAAACTTAAGTTATCAAACTAACAACGATTCAGGGCTCGAATGCCATCAAAAGCGATGACTTTAGTCATAGGTAAGACTTGTGTGGAGGTAAGAATAGCAGGGAAAGTCTGCCTTAACTCCAAATGAGCCTTACGCTTGGTCAGTGGTAAGTGCAGGGACCCTTGGACACCCGCCTTGTTGAGGGTTAGTCACTGATAAGAGTAGCAGGGGAATCATGTCTTATCAGTGACTAGTCTGATATAAGAGTTGTGAGGCTTCAAGGACACCTGCCTTATCATTAACCAACTTAACATTCTTTTCAGTGATAAGAGTAAGCAAGGACCCTTGGACACCTACCTTATTGAGGGCTAGCTACTGATAAGAGTAGCAGGGGAATCTTGTCTTATCAGCGACTAGTCTGACATAAGAGTTGGGAGGTTTCAAGGACACTTGCCTTATCATTGATCAAACCTAACATTCATTCAGTGGTAAGAGTAGTAAGGATCCTTGGACACCCGTCTTATTGAGGGCTAGCCAGTGATAAGAGTAGTAGGGGAATCCCGTCTTATAAGTGACTAGTCTGATATAAGAGTAGCGAGGTTTCAGGGACACCTGCCTTATCAATAAACATCCTAGCGCTTAGTCAGTGATAAGAATAACAAGGATCCTTGGACACCCGCCTTATTGAGGGCTAGCCAGTGATAAAAGTAGTAGGGGAATCCTGTCTTATCAGTGACTAATCTGATATAAGAGTAGTGAGGTTTCAGGGATACCTACTTATCAGTGACTAGCCATAGGATAAGCCTACCACTAAGTGTGCTTTGGCTCACAAGGGCCAAGACCCACAAGATTTGCCTTTGTCAAACAAGTTTCAGTAACAAGTGGATATATCCTGAATGGTCTGTCGTACCACCTTTAACTTCTTCACAATCTGCATTGTCCAGTCCTAACTAACTATCTCTGATTCTACTAAGAGGGGATAAGTGAGATCTTACCTCAGAGAGAGACTATTCATTTGTCTGGTTTTCTTTCCATGAGATTATTTCCACAAGTTGGATTGATGATGTGTTCATGTGTATTGGGAGAAGGAAGGAAACTCAGATAGGATAATCCAGAAAAGGATAGGAATGAGATAGTGAGGAGAATATGGAAAGTTAGTACGACAGTAAAAGGGGAAGTGAATTATTATTCACTACCTGAAGCGAAAGGGCAACAACCCAAACAATTAGTTAAGGATAGAAGTCAGACAAAAGACACAGAGTCTAGAAGGAACTTTGTAGATTTCAGTTAGGAAGAGAGATGTTAAGATTCTCTTGGACTGTGTTGTGTCTACAAGTTTCGACACTTCGGAGAACTTACGGGGAATCCGTAAGAGCAGCAATTATGTTATCTCTGGATAACAGGTCGGTAGAACTCCGACTCAACTTTCACCCATGGCTTGGCCCCCACACCTAAGACAAGACCTAAGAAGGGAACAGATAAATATTCCCCCTATATCTATGCCTAAATTGTCCAAATCACACTCAAGAGTCTTCAAAATGTGTGGGGCTGGGGTAAAATGGAGTCAGGGTTAGGAAAGAATGTTGTTTTCAAGGGTTTAGGGCGTGAGTGGCATGTTGTGAGTGGGTTAAAGGTTGACACTCGTAACGCATTCTGTGTCTGCATTTGTATGTGTGTATGTGTTTCCAACATCTGCGCAGGTGTTGGACATTTGTACTATCTTTTGAGTTTGGGATCTTCTGGAAATTCGGGCAAAGGGACACAAAAATCGTGAAAGTGAGGTCGATCGCTCATTCATCTCCCCTGATTTACATACATACATATATCTATATGTACTTGTGAATGGGATCGTAGGCTGGTCGGTACCTAAGAAGTCATTTTGTCTGGGATTTCTTTTGAGAAGAATGAGAGATTATTAAAGGCTTGACTCTGACATTTTTATAAGGTCAACAAAGGAAATATAGAATCATTGTCTTAATCTAGCTAAGCGTGGAAGACTGTCCGAGAAGTCGACCTGATTAGATAGTCGATTCGGAGAGTTAGCATCTCGGGGCTCGACATACGGGTCAGTCTTAAGGCGTTCTACCGCGCGTATGCCTATGCTACGGCGATCGAGAAAACGCCCTCGGCTGGCCTACCTCTGCGATTGCATGTAAAAGCCTTCGTATGTGGGTCAGTATCTCAGCAGGGATACGCCCACCTAAGGGATGGTGACAGCTCTCGCAGGTGGAGGTAATGTTGTACCTCGCGGGACTCTAACTTGTCGTAGGGAGTCGCGAGAGGTATAGCACGCACGCACGGTCGGAATTGGTATATTGTAAAGTGACAAAGAAACTCCTGCGTGACACGACCGTGAGGTCCGATACAAAAACTACTTTGGGTTTAGGGTGTGGGAGCGCCGCGCGCGACAACGCCCACCGAAGGGAGGTGACAACTCCCATAAGCTGGAGGGTAAGTTGTGCCTCGCGTAGGCCCTATCCTATCGTAGGGGCTCACGAGAGGTATGGCTGGCGCACTCGGCCGGAACGGCTTGCGAAAGCTCCATGTATATTTGCGACGAAGGGTTTAAAACCAACTCCTGCGTGACGTGGTCGGGAGGGTCCCGCGCTGCCTTGGTGTGGTGCCGGACTGATGCGCTTGACAGTGTGCATTACGATTCCAATCTATAAATGTTCCAAGTTATACTTTTTATGTAATGAGAAATATTTTATATAGTTTTTTTCCTCTTTTATGAGTGTGCGAGTCAAACCAAACGTTTTAAGTGTCGACGACGGATTATGTGAAAGATTGAGAGAGAAGAAGAGGACGAAGTCTATACTTGAATTGTTGATCACTAATATGTGTCTTATCGTGTTTCATTCAGGCGCCGAAATGATTTTTAACAATCTATATAACATCTTGCTATACTATGTTGAATACGACATTGATCGATGCGTGGTTAAATGTAGCGGTGGTAATGCTATATATGATTTGTAAAAAATGGTGAAATGTGAGTTTTGGGAATCTGTTATTTTCCATCACTTTGGACAAAGCCAATAGAGACGATCGAGGGGATGGGTTGATGATGACAGTCTTCTGATTCTTGACTCCAATATTCTTTTTCTAAGGACTTCTTTTCCAAGAAAGCAACCTCAGTCTAAGCGGTTGAGGAATCCCGCCTCCAAACACGAGTTGTTCTCTATTGGTGCGCTGACCAATTAGTCTTTCCCACTTGTACGATTCGATTACTTAATGAAGAACACACCCGGTCTCATCTTTCTGTTATCATCAGTAACATTACTATCTCTCGATTCAATATTTATCTTAGGCAGCGACTAGTCGTCAGAGTGGTTTATGAAAAGACTTTTAACAAAGTGCAAATCCCTTAAGTGTATGAACGTGTGGTGAGGACTTTTCAAATTTCTAATGCATGGAAGAAGTCTTTGATTCGTCGTATGGGAATCATATGGTGTTGCAATAGAACAATTAGCGACTATATTCGTAACTTCATAAAAGTTGCCAAATTTTGTGAACCACAATATTGTTGTTTATTTCACACGATGATATGAAGGTCATGATTTTTTTTTTTTTTTAATAAGGTTAAGTTGTTTCTCGGTTAGTGAATAATGTTTCTTTTTTTGTTACCCGAGCAAAAAAAAAAATAGAGTCGAAAGTGCATGGTGTAGAGTTGATTCAAGCTCATTTAACACTTCTCAAAGTGTTATGATAACAATCTAGTGTTACAACAAACAAATGATGGACATAGATGAGACTTTGTAGGGAGTGTGGTTAAAATTTTTAGAGACACGGTTCGGATTACTTGTATGCCAATGCACAAGAATCAATGCGGATGGGCTGATGAGAAAGATCTTGTGCAAAATATTTAAGATTATATGTCATATTTTAACAAGCAACAGAAGGTAGTTGTTGAATCATTTATTCATCGGGTAAAGTTTTCATCACAGTCCCTAAGACCGAGTTTCCCTTTTCGTTCACACTTAGGAGAGGATATTAAGATGGAGTCTTTGACCACACCCTGATTAAATTTTAAAGAATGTTTGTCAGGTTGTGTCAGCATCTCCCGGTTCTCACTGGTTGGAACACGTTTTTTTGGAGGTTATATTAAGGGAACTTTCAGGCTCATTTTTAGGGTCATAAGAAACACGTAACTGTATGATTTGCTTGGGTTTTAAACCGCCCTATTCGGTCAGTGACGGTTTTCATTTCCTGTTTTTTCAGATCTTGAACCCATGTTCTTTGGAGTTATGGTTTTCCGCTTTCTTTTTTGGATGTCGTTGAAGGTGGTCCAAATAAAGTTGTCATAAAAAGATTTCAAATTGTTACCCTTTGAAAATACTGTGGAAGAAAGAAGCTATTTGGTTTTATTTTTCGGTCGAATCTGAACAATTTTTGTTGGTTGAGTCAGATTATCGGAATATGGATCTGGTTTTCAAAGGATACGTTTTCTAGTCTAGTTTTTCTTTCCCACTTATGAAAGTCAAGTTTCTTGTAGAGCCTGGGTGCTCTGCATATGATAGTTTCTTCAGTAGTTGGCCATGTGATTGTCCAGATCATCTATGTACTAGGTCATCGATGAGACTCATTCCCACCCTTTTACTCTCATTGTCTACCACATGGGCACGGGGAACGCAACCCTAAGGTAGCCAAAGCAATGGGTCTAGGCGTGCACACAAGAGAGAGAGAGAGAGAGAGAGAGAGAGAGAGAGAGAGAGAGAGAGGAGAATGAACCTTCCTGCTTGTCGCAGAAGGTTCATTCTCATTTGAAAAGTTACAAACGACGCACTGAGGAAGGAGAGAGAGAGAGAGAGAGAGAGAGAGAGAGAGAGAGAGAGAGAGAGAGAGAGAGAGTTCACGCCCCCCCTCCTCCCCAGTACGACCAGGCGTTCACTCCCTTGACCTTCGTTTGATGCAGCATGTTAACGGCCGCGTCGAGATTTTTTGGTTGGGTGAAGTACTAGGCATCAGTAAGCTTGGTTACAGGCCTCAAATGCGCACATAACTCGGTCATCAGTGCATACTAGGTCACCGTCCGTTTCTTACTTCATTGTCTACCGCGTGGGCGCGGGGAATGCAGCCCTAAGGCAGCCACATCAATGAGACTAAGAGCTAACACAAGAGAGAGAGAGAGAGAGAGAGAGAGAGAGAGAGACTGAATGACAAAATTGAAATATGGGACAAATTGCGGCCACGATCTATTTTGCAGTTGGAATGATTTTTTTAAATTTATTTAGCGTTTTTCGTGGAAAGATCACAACAAAATCTGCGAGTACT
Organism: Chara braunii; assembly: GCA_003427395.1. Lineage (NCBI taxonomy): Eukaryota > Viridiplantae > Streptophyta > Charophyceae > Charales > Characeae > Chara > Chara braunii. The sequence continues at coordinate 176,111 of BFEA01000580.1, forward strand.
CCAATTTTCAGTTTTTTTCACGCATTCTTCTGAGCGTGAAAACTTACTAAATTTGGAGTACTTTTTTAGTTGGCCCAGGCATGGCTGAGTAACAAAAATGGAAAATATGCCGAATCGACGCGGCGATTATTTTGCAGTGTAAATGATTTTTTTGTAAATGTTCTATTATTATTTTTGGAAAGAACACGAAAATGTCAGATTTTTGTGCATGTTCGTCCGAGCATAGAAAATCGCCAAAGTTGCCTCTTGCAAAACGTCTGTTTCGTTGTGCCTGACCTCCCTGTTTTGAGAAGACGGGGCTCAACGCCTGGGCCTGATGGCCCTTTTGCAGTTCATATGCCCTCACTTCTTTTTGGGGTCCGCTTCTACCCGAGGACCGGTCCAACGCCCCACACTTCTTTTCAGGGTCCACTTCCACCCGAGGACCGGTCCTTTCTTTTTCCAAAAGTCCCGGTTCTAGAAGAGCTAGTTGTAGGTACTCCGCAATTTTGCCAAGGACCGGTCCCCAAAAAATATTTGTCCCCTCGCGTGGGCGCGGGGAACGCAACCCTAAGGTAGCCAAATCAATGAGACTAAGAGCTAACACGAGAGAGAGAGAGAGAGAGAGAGAGAGAGAGAGAGAGAGAGAGAGAGAGAGAGAGAGAGAGAGTTTTGTTCCATTTATTGTTATGAGTGTGAGAGAGAGAAAGAAATAGAGAGAGA
>BFEA01000580.1:213013-224454 GCA_003427395.1 Chara braunii
CTCATTAACGGTGAATTCCCGGACCGTATTTGATCTCAAAGGGACCTAATCTTGATACAATTCAAATTCGTTCGTTACCATTATTGCAAATATTGGTTATTGATTATCCTTATTACAAACATTGTTTGATGGATTATCATTAAGAATGATTATTTCGTTATTTATCATTAATTAAGTTTTAGTGATTAAAAATTCGTTAATTTTTTCTTATTACGGATTTCTGAATTGTTTACGGGAAATTTGTTTTTCTGTCTTGATTAGGTGTCTACAGTCCATCAGTGGGACAGGGGACTGCATGTGTATTGTTTGATTGTTCTACCCCTGTGCCCACTCTCTTTCTACCCTCCCCGAAATCTGTGACCACCGGGACGTCTCAAGTACCACATCAGTCCAGACTGATGTCGGCGGAACAGGACACCGGGGCACTGCCACGACGCAGCTCCAAGCTTGCAGTTCGTGCCCGTTCTGCGGTACCTCCAAGACCCAAGCGACTCAGCAAGCGAAAGACTCCAGCAGCATCAAGTACAGCATTGACAGTACCGGACACCACCGGAGTTCTTCCCGCATGCCCGGTCCGAGGGGCCAGTGAGCCGTTGGCTGACTATCTGGGGCGGCTACAGGTATTTACAGATGCCGTAGCTGCCGCCAAGGCTCAGCAGGAGGCAGCAGAGGCAGATCGTCAGCGGCTGGCCAATGAGGCGGCAGCCCAAGCTCAGCAGACTGCTGAGGCTGACGCAGTGGCACGAGACCGACGGAATGCCGCCAGCACGGAGTCCCTGATTGCCTGTGAAAATCAGTGGACAACACTGCTTCAAGGCATGTTCTTTGTGCCTACGGAAACGCAGGCGGAGCCGACACAGGAGGAGGCAGAGAGAAGTAACCTGGCTACCGTGATGTTGAATGTGATGAGGGGAGTAATGTGGAACAACAAACTGCTGCAGGCACACCTGCACGCGGAACGACAACAACGACAGCAGTACCAGCAAGACCTGGCCACTGTAACGGCTGCCGTCTGCGACGCAGCAACGCAGCAGCAGCCACAGCAACAGCTGTTGAACTCTACCCTCGCACGCATCAACGGCATTGAGGCCAAGGCCTCAGCAGCGCCAGGCTGCACAACAGACGAGACGAGGCAGCTCAATGGGCGCATCGATCACGTCGTCAAACTCATCGGCGACATAGGTGTTTTCAATGGACCGGACACGATCAGTAGTACGGTGGCCGCCATCAAGACGGACATCACCAAGCTGCAGACGAGACCGGACGCCGCTGCGAAGACTTACAAGATGCCGCACTTCGACATCAGCAAGTTCGATGACTACAACAAGTCGGACGCCTTCACATGGTGGCAACATTTCCTCACGGAAGCATCATGCCGCACTGTCCCGGCGGACGACATGATGAAGGCGCTTTACTTGCAACTGATTGGAGGAGCGCAAGCTTGGATGAACCATCTGGCGGCTACCAACAACTGCACCATCGCCGAACTCCACACGCACATCACGTGGAAGGAGTTCGAGAAGCTATGGTTCACCCCGTTCATGGTCCGCAACGTCGTGAAGGCGGCCATGAACGAGGTGTACACCTGCTCTTAAGGTAGTATGCCAACTCGAGACTGGACAACTAAGTGGCAGAAGATAGTGACCACGCCCGGCTTCGATTTGAGTTTTACCAATCAACGATCCGAGTTCTTCTCGCGATCGTGCGCAGGACTGCGATCGGCACTCGACAATGAGTACGATTACAATTCATTCCAGGCCATTCTGGATCGTGCAAACTTGGTCATCCAAACGGATGACAAGGCCGCAAACGAATGGCAATCCCAGTCGCATTATGTGGCTAAGCATGGCTATCAACGTCCGACACACAACAATGCCGCGATTTCTGAAGAAACAGACGATCTCCGCGCTGCAGCAGCATCCTCGAGTGATGGAGGAATTGTAGCAGCGCTCCCACCGAAGCGTCCCAAGAGAGTTCGAAAGAACAAGGCGACACAAGAGACGGCATCGACGGAAACTGGGCAGCAGCCATGGACGGCGTACAAGATAACCAAGGATGTCTATGACCTTCGTCAAAAGTACGGATACTGCCTTTGGTGCAACGGCGTCACTCATGTGACCGCACAATGCCCCGAAAAGGGCAAGGCACGCGTACCCCGTCCAGCAAACTCGGGAAACTGAGTTACGCAAGGAGAGGGGCGACGTCTCTCCTCACTCCGCCGGAMCCAGTTGCCTTGCTAGCAATCGATGTCACTACCGGGGAGCATGCGTTAGTCGCTGATTCTCGTGGCACGTACGAGGATTATGCCGCCCAGCTGGTACCACCACTAGACCAGCCAAGCCACGTGCACTTAGATTGCGTGTGCACGGCCTGTACACCGTCGGCAAGTGATCCGGTCAGTTTGCCACTGATTTCCGAGGACTCGACGACGTGGTCAAGACTTGAGCCTTGACCCGCTCACGAGAGAGGACTTCGCTTGGATGCCTCTACCCTCCACCGGAACCTTGCCAAGGCCGCATTGCAACGCCTTGATGGCAACTCTACGCTCCTATTTGCACACTACAGTACCAGCTCCGTTGACAGACGACGGAGTAGCGGTTGTCGATCTCCGCTCCTATCTTGCGAAGATTGACCGCGAGTACGCCACCCAAAGGTTCGCCGAAACCGACGCACCTTTGCTCTATATCCGCATTCAAACCGAGAAGGCAACCTGCAGTGCCTTGATTGATTGCAGAGCGTCTCGCAACTTTATGAGCCAAGGCTTTATGGCCCGCGCAGGTCTTGGCCCGCACGTTCGAAGGAACACGCAACCTACACAAGTTACACTCGCGGACGGCCGCACGCAAAAGTCAATTGACCGATGCGTTGACGGTGTTCCGGTCTACTTTGCGCCACTCGCGTGCGAGCCGATGTCTTTTGACATCCTCGACACCAAGTTCGACATGATTCTAGGCATGTCTTGGTTGCGTAGCGCCGATCATCCGGTGAACTTCCATGACCGAATCGTTCACATCCGTGATCGGAACGGAGTGTTAGTCCCATGTACGGTCGCGACCCCTCACACTTCGATTGCTTGTCGCGTGGTTTCCATTGCAAGAATTCGCAACGCCATTACTCGGAATGACGTCGAGGAGATGGGCCTTGTATTCTTGCATGCTCTCCCCTCACAGGACGGACCAGCCGCGTCACCGCCGGACCCACGCATCACTCACCTCTTGGACGAGTATGGAGACGTCTTCGAGGCGCCCACCGGAACGATTCCGGATCGGGCCATACGTCACGGGATCACTCTCGAGGCGGGCGCCATCCCTCCGCGTGGATGTATCTACCGCATGAGCGAAGAGGAACTCGAGGTGCTTCGCGCACAACTCAATGACCTTCTCTACAAGGGCTGGATTCGCCCTAATAGCTCGCCATACAGAGCACCTGTTCTCTTCGTCCGGAAGAAAAACAAAGATCTACGGTTATGCATCGACTATCGCAAACTTACCAACAAACCGTAAAGAACGCCGGCCCTCTCCCTTGGATTGATGATCTCCTTGAGCGGTTAGGTGACGCGACGCACTTCTCGAAGTTGGACTTGAAGTCAGGTTACCACCAGATTGAAATCCAGCCTCAAGATCAATACAAGACCGCATTGAAGACGCGGTACGGGCATTTTGAGTGGGTTGTCATGCCTTTTGGCCTCGCCAATGCCCCCGCAACTTTTCAAGCAGCTATGACGGCTGAGTTTCGCGACTTGCTCGATCGCAGCGTCCTCATCTACCTCGATGACATCTTGGTCTATAGCAGGACATTGGACGAGCACATCACACACCTTCACGCTGTTTTGAATCGTTTGCGACTGGCCAAGTACAAAGTGAACCGCGACAAGTGCGAGTTCGCCAAGCAAGAGCTTGAGTATTTGGGCCACTATGTTACGCCAAAAGGCATTCGTCCATTAATAGACAAAATCCAAGCCATCGTGGATTGGCCGGAACCCCGTTGCACGACGGACGTACGCTCTTTCATGGGATTGGGTGGATATTATCAGCGATTCGTCGAGTCATACTCGAAAGTGGCAGCTCCTTTGTCGAGACTTCAGTCCCCGAAGGTGCCCTTCAAGTTCGACGACGCAGCCCGTGGCGCGTTCACTACGTTGAAGGCAGCGATGCAAGCCGCACCTGCCCTCCGTACATACGACCCCACCCTACCCACCCAAGTGACTACGGACGCTTCGGGATACGGGRTTGGTGCGGTGTTGGAACAGTGTCACGAGGACGGTTGGCATCCGGTTGAGTATTTCTCCCAAAAGGTGCCTCTCGTAAACACTCTCGACGACGCTAGGAAGAAAGAGCTACTCACGTTCGTCACCTTTCTCAAACAGTGGCGCCACTTTCTTCTCGGTCGTCGGCATTTTAAATGGAATACGAACAACAATCCGTTGACCTTTTACAAAACATAGGATACGATCACTAGTACGATCGGTCGATGCATGTATGACATCGACCAATTCGACTTTGACCCGTGCCACATTCCCGGTCCCGCCAATCGAGCTGCGGACACCCTCTCACGACGGCCCGACTTTTGTGCCATTGTGACCACGGCATTCGACCTCGATGACGATCTGCAACCGCATTTCGTCAAAGGCTACAAGTCCGATCCGACTTACTCTACGCTTTACACGGAGCTTTCATCGGATCACCCGCCGGCTAGCCACTATCGGATTTCCGACGGGTTCCTTCTCCTTCACACGAGAGGAAAGGACTTGTTAGTTGTGCCCCAAGATCGCATCTTACGGACTCATCTTCTCGGCGAATTCCATGACGCACGACTTTCGGCACACCTTGGCGTGAACCGCACACTAGCACGCCTCCGCCAGCGTTTTCACTGGCCCAACGTCCTTCATGACGTCATGAGGTACACTGAGTCATGTGCAGTTCGCCACTGTAACAAGGGTCGATCTCGAGTCCTCTTCGGCAAACTGAAACCGTTGCCAATCGCTCGGGCACACCTCTCCATTGCTATGGACGTGACAGGCCCGTTTCCCCGCGATCGCCACGGCCATGACGGTATTCTCACGGTCGTTGACCGTTTGAGCAAGTATGCTCGCTTCCTTCCTTGCAAGTATCATGCTGCAGCACTCAGAGCTCGCACGATTCTTGCACACCGGTTGGATTACCAACCAGGGTGTTCCGGAAGACATAGTGAGCGACCGAGATACTCGCTTCATGTCGACCTTTTGGACTTCCCTCATGGCTGAGTCCGGTACGACTATGAAGCCGAGCTCGGCTCGGCACCCGCAGACGGATGGCCAGGCGGAGCGAGCGCACCAAACCACTCAGATGATGTTGCGTACGTTCATCCGTCCCGACCAGAAAGATTGGGTTGACCGGCTTCCCGACATCAAGTTCGCCTATAACACTTCGGTGCATCCGGCGATCTGCTTCACACCATTCGAGCTACATCATGGCGGAGAGAAAGCACGGATCTTCGCTGATCTCCTTTTGCCACAGGCTGCCAATATAGACGTCCCTTGCTCTCCCACTTCCGTTCAGAAGTACCGGAACTTGCTGATCAAAGCCCGCGCAAATATGCAAAAGGCTCAAATCCGCATGCAACAGCAAGCTAACCGACGTCGACTTCCATGTCCTTTCCGTGAGGGAGACCTTGTTTGGATCCTCTCCGAGGAATTTGCGCTCGAGCAGGACGTTTCGCGCAAACTCCTTCCGAAATGGTTCGGACCATGGGAAGTCACTTCTGCCGTTGGAGACGACCCCGCAGGTCCTTCCTTCGTGATCAACATTCCACCGCACCTTGCATGCATCGGGTCTTCCACGCATCGAAGCTGGCCATCTACATGCCACCTTCAGTGGACGAGTTTCCCGGACATCGATCACGGGATCCGCCTTCTATTGACGGACATCAGGAAGTGGACCGAGTCATCACGCACCGCAAGTATGGCAACAAGCCAAGGCAGTACAAAGTCACATTCAAGCAATGTGCGCCTGACGACACTCACTCGGTGGATCTCTAGTGCAGACTTGCAGACTTCTGCACCCCTCATCTTCGCCAACTGTGAGAAGACACAACTTGCGAAAGGCAGCAGCTCGTCCCACCCGACCCATCCCGGTATCGGACAGACAACTCCGCCCTTGCAGGTAGCTTGGTCTTTTAAGAGGGGGAGTGTGTTACATCTTCTACGCCACACGGGTTCTACCAAACCCAACATAGGGGTAGAGGGACATAGTAGGGCCAAAGGGCCGACCTTGGGGGGTACTACAGGCCGTAAAGGCCTCACCTTGGACCGGACCCGACGGGCGAGGCTGCCGCCCGCCGGTTGGGGCTGAACGTCCATCTGGACAGTTCAGGGCACGGCCAGGCCTCGCAGCATTGAGGCCGGCCTCTGCCCCACCGGTATAAAGAACCGGTCCAGCCTCAGTCGAAGGGATCGACCTACCGGTACTCTACCAGTACGCTATGGTACAGCGCACATTAGAGCTGGCGCTATCTTTAGCGCAGGAGCAGCGAGGAGCAATGCAGCCGCGAGCGGAGCAGCAGCAGGGCGACTGAGCCAGACCGGCGGCCATCGCCGCCTGAGGTATCAGGGAGCTGGAGGTTCTCTCCTCCCTCCCATCATCAGTCCCCTCTCTCTCTCTCTCTCTCCTCCTCGGCTCCTCCTTCTTCTTCTTCTTCTTCTTCTCTTCAGACTCCTTCTTCTTCTTCTTCTTCTTCTCTTCAGACTCCTTCTTCTTCTTCTTCTTCTTCTCTTCAGACTCCTTCTTCTTCTTCTTCTTCTTCTTCTTCAGATTGGAGACTTGTACTAGTTGGACAGAGATCAGTGTTGGGCTTCGGTGGTATGAGACTGTGGTACTTACCAGACTGGAGACTTGGAGATTGTTGGGGTTGATACTTGGCGGMATCACAGTTCGGACACCGGTTACATTTGGACTCTGTATCTCCGACATTGGTGACTGATTGTCCTCGACATTTTGATCTTGTTGGATGACATTTTGGATTACCATATCGGTGACCTATCGGATTCTATTCCGGTGACCTACCGGTGCTGTCTACCTCCCTCACCTCTTCGTCTCTCCTCCCACCTTTCATCTGTGTATGAATGTACGGGATCTGGGCATCGTCCATGCTTGGCCCAGACCCCACCATCTCACGATTGTATGTGTGTGGAGTGATTCTTGAGTCAGTCTATGTGAATCAGTCCGTTTATCAGACTTCCGCTGCATACATGCTCATCCTACATTGGTTGATCTTTGGTACTGCCCACACTCATTGAAGTATGTAACAGCAGAGGTGTAGCTTCTTCTGAGGTGTACTACCATCTTTCACCCGAATAGAACGCCCGCTCATTATTGCTGCATCTGGACTGAAAGTTGGGCCAAACGCAGCGATAATGACCGGGCGTTCTATTCGGGTGAAGATGGTAGTGTACGACCTGTGCGGTGAAAGGCATAACACACTTGAGTTGTACACGAGTACAACCTGGCCAGAGGCGCTGCCCACTCTGTGCTGTACATGTGTACAAGCTGGCCTCATGCTTAGCCCACTGGCTTGTGCACGTGTGTACAATGTGGCCGCAGGTGTGGCCGACTTCGTGTTGTACGTGTACAAGCTTGCTGACTACATACAGGTGGAGGTTGCTGTGAATTGTACAGACGGTGAACTGCGTCTGCTACACGTCACACGTGTAACCCACTGTACTCTGTGAATGAATGGCTGCTATGATTTGGGTCTCTTCTCGTTTTCGATCTTGCTGACAGACTGAGGAACAAACAGCTGAAGGCGATTAGCAACCGTTTGTTTTTTTTTTTTCAGCGTAGGCTTACTCTCATTTTGATGGGGTTTGTGTGTTTTTCCTGGTGCTTTTTTTGTTATTGCCAGGCACAGGAGGAAATGGAGAGGGCTAAAGCAGAGGCAGAGGCCAAAGCGAAAGCCGAAGAAGCGAGCAGAATTGCACGAGAGGAGCAGATGAAACTAGAAGCAGCTGCTGCAGAAGAAGCGAAAAAGCGCGCACCGCAGTCCATACAAGAGGCTGTGGAATTTGCTGTACGAGAACGAGTAGCCATCGTAAAGAAGGATCTTCAGAAGGACTTCATGGAAAAGGAAAAGACAATCATGGACAAAGTTTCAAAGCTTGAGGCAAAAGTGAAATCAGGATGAGGAAGACATCCCATCCCCCCYCCTCCYCCCCCCCCCCCCTTCCCATCATGCACTGCTGATAAAAGAATCAATGAACTGCTCCTCTGAGAGTGCCAACAGCAATTTCATGAAGGCTCCAACAACCATGCAACACACAGAACCTAAGATCTTCCATGTAATGCGATGGGGCTCAATAAATGCAATACCCAGTCGCAGAGGGTGAGAAATTGAGAGAAAAAAAGGGAGGTGGTGGTGGGGAGCTGATCTGACAGACCACTGTTATGCAATCAAGATTTCAAAACCTCAAAAGTTAAAACCATGCAGTGCTTTGAACCACTGCCACATTCCAGATTATCCTCTTTCTTCCATGATATTACTTTTTTCATCCGATGAGGATACGATACAGAGAACAGACTTTGAAGCTGAACATTACAATATGTACACACAGCCACACACACACAGAGAGAGAGAGAGAGAGAGAGAGAGAGAGAGAGAGAGAGAGAGAGAGAGAGAGAGAGAGACAGAGAGAGAGAGGTTTCGAGATGCATTGAGGAGAAACTTCTACCTGTATGATGGTGTGCATTGTCAATATGTAAGCAAACACACACACACACACACACACACACACACGTGTGGTCAATATGTACACACACACACACACACACACACACACACACGTGTGGTCAATATGTACACACACACACACACACACACAGTCAATATGTAAGCAAACACACACACAAACACACACACGTGTTGTCAATATGTACACACACACACACACACACACACACACACACACAGAGGTTTCGAGATGCATTGAGGAGAAGGTTCTTCCTGTATGATTGTGTATGTTGTTTTCAGTTTTGTTTTCTCCGTTTGGTTCCTGTCTATTGTATACAGTACTACACACTAACGGCCATCATTACTTCTCCATCTCTCTACTCCTGTCTATTGTATACAGTACTACACACTAAAAGCCATCATTACTTTTCTGTTTTTTTCACTCCTTGATCTCTCCACTACCTTGTTTATGGTCGGCTACCCTCAAACCAGGTTTAGTCCACTTGCAAAGGCTATCAGTGCAGCAAGGTGAGAGCACAGTGTGTTCTCACTCTGTATACTGCTCCTGTCTATCTCTCTCTTCCTCTGCAAGCTGATGGAAAGCTAACCTACCGGTAGTTGTTTCAAAGAGAAAAGCTGTCCAATTGACCCTCTCTCTCTCTCTCTCTCTCTCTCTCTCTCTCTCTCTCTGTGTGTGTGTGTGTGTGTGTGTGTGTGTGTGTGTGTGTGTGTGTGTGTGTGTGTTGTTTTCAAAGACCCCAGATTCTCTCTCTCATTCCCTTCACAAATCAGCACAAGCCATCCATAACGAAAAAGTATATCCATAACGAAAAAGTATAGATGAGCAGTATAATAGAAAATGCAAGGTCGGCCACACTTGTGCGGTTCAGCGCCAAGTGCCCACACACCCGTCTGCCGCCAAAGCGGCACACTTGCACATATACATATGCATACCTATATATTTCAAAGCATACAGGGATGGAGGGCAGAAGGCAACTTACCTAAGACAGAAGACTACTTCAGCAAGAAGGCACCGACCCGACCCCCTCGAAGGTCCAAAAAAACTTGGGGAGAGCCTTTGGCATCGTCCCACAAAACCAGGGTCCGAATATAACAGCATCGACATTCCCGACATTCATCTCAAACTATACACTCGCATCTTCACTGCCAAAGAGGAGGAAGACGATAAGAGATAATAACTTGCCTAAGACAGAAGACTCCTCCGGCAAAAGCGCACCGACCCCCCCTGCTGCTAAGGGTCCGAAAAAAGTCGGAAAGCCTTCGACGCCGGCCCACAAAACATACATTCCTCCCAAAGAGAGCTCGCGGCCATCCGTAGAAACAGCCCATGCTCTAAAGCAGTGTGTGTGTGTGTGTGTATCTGTCTGTCTGTCTGTCTCACTGCCTGTCTGTTTCTCTGACTGTCTGACTGTCTCTGTTTGTCTGTACGTATGGATGTCTCCGTGTGTCTATGTCTTTCGGTGTAAGCGCTCGTGTCCTGTTCGATTCCCCTGACTGTCTGACTGCCTCTGTTTGTCTTTACGTATGTATGTCTCCGTGCGTCTATCTATGTCTTTCAGTGTTAGCACTCGTGTCCTGTTCGATTCCCAGTTTGCTAATGCTCACATCCTCTTGCTTTTCCATTTTGTCATTTTCTCACCTAGAAGGGAAAGAATGACTGAAAAAGGAGAAGAAAACAAAGCACAACTAGTTCTTTTCTGGTGGCTGTTATGTCGCCTTCGCCTTCTGTCTGCCGTCATGCCTGGGTGAAATTGGGTCGGCAATCTGCGTAGAGTACGTGTCGTGGACGTGTGGGATTGTGCTGTATCTGACAGAGGCTGTGCTCCGGCTCGCAAATGATCAATGGACAACCAATAATGGGATGACAGAATGAGTTTGGACGAGACACGACTAGACGGATCATCTTTGATAGCACAAACAACATGCTCTGCGCATTCGCTTCTGCAGTCTGAGACTGGACTGCAAAAAATTTAACCTCTGGCGAGCATTACTTAATTCACCAGCGGCGGCTGCCAAGTCCGAGTCCGAGGCTATGTCGCAGAACCTGGGGCCACTATCGCCCCTGACCTTATCGGGGTTGAATGCGTGGGCCTACCAGGTCACAGCAGGAAAGGGCAACTGTATGTGTACGGTGCTAATCAGGCTCCCGGTCATTATCGCTGCATCTGGACTGAAAGTTGGGCCAAATGCGGCTGTAATGACCGGGCGTTCTATTCGGGCGAAGACGGTAGCCAAATAATCACCAGTGAAGCTACCGACATCCTATTGGCATTGCAGAAGATGGGAAAGCAAAGATATAGCGCTCAGAGAATTCATTGAGCTGTGGGTGAAAGGAAAGGGGAGGATGGCGAAAAAGCCAAGGCGCAAACAGACAGACCAGATCGCAAGTAGGGGTACAGGCATCAGAGATAAGGTCTGCGTCATGCACACACTGCAACACGGAGGATTCAAGTCCCTAAAGACACAGAAGAAGAAGCAATGCCAGAATAATGAGCCAGAAAGAAGGCTCACAGTGCCTCAATTCCCAGCATGCGCACATAGCACAGCAAATGAACGCTGGGCCCGGTTCCCAGCATGTACTGCTCCCCACGAATAGACTGGAGCACTCGTTCAAAAAAAAACAAAAAAAACAAACAGTTTACAACTGAAAACAAACCAACTCTCCTCTCCTCATACTGGCCAGTCTGCAGAGTCCAACTCCTCCCACACCGGGCACCCCC
>BFEA01000580.1:233243-251311 GCA_003427395.1 Chara braunii
CTGGCATACCTTTCTCGGCCTTTTGGCTAAGATCAAGTGTAGTATCTGTTCTGATCAGTTTAATATCTGATCTGTGGTCCGTCGGACCACACGATATTAAATTAATTTTTCTGGGCTTCGGAGGGGTCGTACGGGTAAGCTCGCTTGCCCGACCCTTCCAGCATTGCCTCTGTATTGCACTGCAGCAGAGTGTGGCGCAGCCCTATTCCCCTCAGGGGAAGCTTAAAAAACCAAAAAAAAAAAAAAAAAAAAAAACCCTGGCCTGGTGCCTGAGTTTTAGGGTAGGTCGATCTTGCGAGGGCCATTTTTTTCATGGCCCGTCGTTTTCAGGCTGGAGGCCGAAACGACACGGGACCCTCGTTTCAGGCTTTTAGGTTGAAACGAAACAGGCTCTACTCCTACGGACCCTTAGTCTACCAGGTCGGGCTCTGCTGGGCGCGTGTGGTATTGAGTATGCCACACTCCCTCCGTACCACACTCCCCCCTCCTTGAAAGACCGAGCTTACCTGCGAGGGCGAAGCTGTCTGGTGGAGGGAGGGACTGAAGTCCAGGTGGGAGGCTGTGCAGCTTCCGTCGCTAGCCGTTTCTTCTCATAATGAGCATAAATATCAGGAGCGGAGGCTCGCAAAGCTGCCCGGGAAATCCATCGCGTGTCATCGGGGTCGCACCACTTGAATGTGACTTTGTACTGCATAGGCTTGTTGTCGTGCTTGCGATGCGTGATGACGCGGTCGACTTCCTGATGACCATCCATGGAGGGAGGGTCCTGTGATCGTCGTCCCGGGAAGTCGTCGCTCTTGGCTGGTGTATATGTGGCCAGCTTGGAGGTGTGGGGGCGTGGAAAATAGGATGCACCGTGAGATGCGGTGGGATTTCGATCACAAATGAGGGGCCATCGGGCTCATCACCCGCGGCTGATGTGATGGGCCATGGTCCAAACCACTTTGGAAGTAGCCTGCGGGATACATCCTGCTCGAGTGCAAACTCTTCCGTGCAGACCCAAACAAGGTCGCCCGCGCGGATGGGGCATGGCACGTGACGCCTATTAGTTTGTTGTTGCATGCGGACTTGAGCCTTTTGCATGTTGGCGCGGGCTTTAGCCAGCAAGTCCCTATACTTCCGAACGGAGGCGGGTGAACAAGCGGCGTCAATGTCAGCAGTCCTTGGAAAAGGAAGATCAGCGAAGATGCGGTCTTTCCGGCCACCGTGGTATAACTCGAATGGAGTCACGCCGATCGCCGGGTGCACCGAAGTGTTGTAGGCGAATTCGATGTCGGGGAGGCGGTCCACCCAATCCTTCTGATGCATAGGGATGAGTGTGTGAAGCATTACTTGAGCGGTTTGATGTGCCCGCTCCGTCTGCCGTCCATTTGCGGATGCCGAGCCGAACTTGGTTTCATCTTGGTGCCAGACTCTTTCATGAGAGAGGTCCAAAATGCCGACATGAAACGAGTGTCGCGGTCGCTGACGATGTCTTCCGGAACGCCATGGCCGCAAATCCAGTCGGTGTGTAAGAGGCGTGCAAGTTCCGGAGTCGTGGCGTAGTACTTGCAAGGAAGAAATCGTGCGTACTTGCTCAAACGGTCAACGACCATGAGAATGTCGTCGTGCCTGAAGCGGTCCCAGGGGAACGGGCCAGTGACTTCCATGGCAAAGGAGAGGCCGGGTTCCCGTGGAATAGGCAACGGGCGTAACTCACCGTAGGGGTTGCGATTGCGGGGTTTGCTTCGTCGGCGAACTTCGCAAGAGTCGCAATACCGAGTGACGTCGGTAATGAGATCAGCCCACCGGAATCGTTGCCGAAGTCTTGCGATCGTACGGTTGACTCTGAGGTGGCCGGCGAGTCTCGAGTCGTGGTACTCGCCGAGGAGACGAGTCCGTAAGCGACAGTCATTTGGGACGCATAGTAAGTCCTTGCCTCGTGAGTGAAGCAGCAGGTAGCCATCGACGATGCGATAGTGGCTGGCCGGCGGGTGATCCGAGGATAGTTGCTCGTAGAGCGTGCCGTATTCCGGATCAGACTTGTATGCTCGCACAAAATGCTGATGAAGGGCTTCGTCAAAACTGAACTCGTGGTGAGTCACTGCGCAAAGATCTGATCTTCGCCTAAGAGCATCCGCGGCTTGGTTGGAGAGGCCCAGGATATGTTTCGGTGTGAAGTCGAACTGATTGATGAAGTACATCCATCGCGCAATCGTGCTGCTCACCGCGTCTTGTGTCTTGTAGTAGGTCAATGGGTTATTATCCGTCACCCAGGTTAACCTACAACGCCCGAGGAGGAAGTATCGCCAACGCTTGAGTACCGTGACGAACGCAAGCAACTCCTTCCGCGCATCATCAATCGTGTTGATGGGAGACACCTTTTGGTTGAAGTACTCAACTGAATGCTAGTCTACTCCGTCATGTTGTTCCAAAACTGCACTCATGCCGTAGCCGGAAGCGTCCGTAGTCACTCTCGTGGGCAAGGTGGGATCGTAGATACTCAAGACGAGAGCGAGGAGCAACGCCGTCTTCAATTTGTGGAACGAACTACGGACTTTGTCGGTGAACTGGAAGGGCACCTTTGGAGACTGCAATCTGGACAAAGGTGCGGCGATCCGTGTGTATCCTCCGATGAAGCGTTGGTAGTACCCGGCCAATCCCATAAAAGAGCGAACCTCCGTGGTGTTGGTCGGTTTCGACCAATCCTGAATGACCTTGATCTTGTCCGCAAGCGAACGGATGCCTTGCGGTGTCACAAAGTGACCTAAGTACTCGAGTTTTTGTTGTGCGAATTCGCACTTGGCTCGGTTGGGCTTGTACTTGGCCGTACGAAGCCTACATGCAGCAACTCCAGGACGCTGTGTGTCCTTCATCTCCTGGCTCTCATTCCGGGTCCCCCATCCTCGGACAGGGTGGCCACGGCGGAGCTTCCTCCTCCACTGCCCCCGACCCGGCCATCTTGGTGACTGTCCACGCCCCTAGCACGACGGCCGCCACGAGCCAGGCCCTCCCTCAGTCTACGGGCGCACCCACCCAGATTCCGGTCACTACGACCACGGGACCACAACCCGCTACCATGGTCTCAACTTTTTCGGGTGCCCCGCTTCTCCCTCCCCTTCGCACGACAGCAGCCCCCCCTGGCTCTCCCCCCTATGGGATGCCCCGCGCCGCTTGTGCGTCCACTTCCTCCACTCTTCCTCCTGCCACTCCTCGCTCGATCCACGTCCAACGTCTTGAGGACGAGCTTGCACAGATCCGGGTCGACCTCGCCCTCTTACGCCTTCAGCCACCCCCACCCTCACAGGTGGCCGCGCCTTCGGGCGCACCTCCTCCTTCCTCTACCCTTCCTCCCATGCAGGCTCGCTTTCCTCGCCCTGCACCGTATCCAACCCCATCCTACCTTCTTCATACTCCCGCAGTTGCTGCGACCTCTTCTACCGCAGCTCCCTCGCAGTCTGCCGCTGTCGCCCCCGCCGCTCCCCCATGCGCCCCGGGCGCACAGTCAGCTGCGCCCCTTTCTCCAGGACCTGCGCCGACTTACTCAGCCGTGGCACAGGCCTCCGCTCCTCGATCCCCTCGCCGCCAAAACGGTGGTGCACCACTCGTCCACTTGTCGGACATTGCCCTGTATGACGGTACAGGCATACGCGTGTCTCAGTGGCTGCAGTCTGCCACCCGCACGCTCCAGCTCATGGGCGCCACACCCGACACGTGGGTGGGTCACCTCTCCACGCGCCTGCGTGGCGGTCCTTTCGAGGCCTGGGAGGATTTCTACGCGCACTCCCTTCGTGCGGGTCGGACTCGGACCTTCATGAATTTTCAGGCGTTCCTCGAGGATCGCTTCGGAGCCCGACACGACGTGACTGACGACTTCGAGCGTGTCGTCACTACACGCTGATCCGGCTCTGGTGGCGCTGCCGGCCTGGATCGCCACATCCAGGTCTTTCAGGACGCCCGCCTCATTTGTGACGTGGCGTTCCTCCCCGAGGCTGCTCTTATCAATCGTTTCTTGGCCAGCCTTCCGCTCGAGTATTGCTCCGAGTTATGGCGGTACGATTTCACATCGGCCCCGTAGGCTTACGAGGCCGCCAGGGACCATCAGCGGATGTGGGCCCGTCTTCACCCCGCCTCCTCCTCCCAGCCTCAACGCACCGGCTACGGCTCCTCCTCCTCTCACGGCACTTCCCACCGTCATTCCCCTTTCCGCGGTCGCCCCTGCCGTTTCGCACAGCAGGGCCGCCACTTCTCGCGCCGCTTCAGCGCACTCGAGTATGGTGAGCAGGACGTTGTTGCCCCACTGTCGCCCAAGGGTGACCATAGCGACGACCTCGACCTCGACGAGGCCGTCCACCACCACCTGGAGGACTCTACTCTCCCTATGGCCAAGCGCCTCCAGCTCATCCTCTCCGCCCTCTTCCGGGCAGCCGCCCCGGTCACGCTGACCCGTCGCCCCCCGAGGTCCCTCAGCAGGACCTCCCTCAGGGCTTTGTCCCTCCTCGCGGTATCCTTTCCGCTGAGGAGCGCGCGACTATTTTGGGTCGGCGTGGGTGCCTACGCTACCGCCAGGACGGTCATACCTCCTCGCGGTGCCCTTATACCACCGCCCTCGACCACCACTACGCTGACCTTTCCCGCCAGCGTCGTGCTCAGTCCCCCCCCGACGCCTCGCATCCTCGCGGCGCCTCCTAGCCACAGTGCAGTGTACACTTGCGCCCTCCTCAGAAGCCGGCTTCCCAACATCCCCGTCGCGGTTTGCCCCTCTCGCTACTGGAGTTGAGGTCTCGCAGGACCCGACAGAGTGTACTCAGCCCTCTGTCGTAGTACCGTCTGCGCCTCCGCAGACCACCGTCTCCCCTCCTACCCCGCCGCGACTACCGACGCGTCGAGCCATTCGCTTAGCCCGTTGCAGCGTGCAGCTCGCTACTCGCGAGGACGTTCTGTCCTCTCTTCTAGACTTGAGCATGCTCCAGGGTCGTAAGGAGCGACCCACCCTCCCTGTCGCTGCACTGTGTCGCCTTCTCACCATCCTCTCCGACCCTGATCACACCCTCCTGATCATCCCAGTACGACTGGGGACCTCCACAAGGGTGTACTTAATGATGTGGGATTCCGGTTCTCAGGGCGACTTCATTCACCCACGTGTGGTGAAAGAAGCCCGCTTACCCACGACAGGGTCTCCGACTCCCATCTCTGTCACCCTAGGGGACGACAAGACCCAGCGCTTCTTCAATCAGACGGTCACCGACCTCCCCTTCTTCCTCACTCTCGAGCCGACTGATCGTTCCCCGGCGTCTCGTCGCCACCGCTCCTCTGCACATTTCGATGTGATGGAGACGGGGTACGACTTCACTCTCGGCAGTCCGTGGTCTCGTCGGTTCCGCAGCACTGAGGCCGATTGTGCGACCAACACTCTCGTTCTCAAAACTAAGTGTGGACAGACGTATCGCGTACCTTTCATAGGTACCACTGCGACACCAAGCCCCGATCCTCCTCCCCCGGAGCCTTCTGTGCCCACACCACCTCCTTCTATCACTGTCACCTCGCCTCGGCAGTTCGCTCACTTCATCCGACAGGACGACGTCACCTTCTTTATGGTGAACGTGACGGATCTCTTACACTATGATCCACCCTGTCCCGACGCTGAGATCATCCCTCTGGAGCCAGATCCTCCTTCTATCTCCATGGCTCCCATCTCTATTTCCCACCCTCCGCCGTCCGTCGAGTCCACCCCGCCGTCGCTCGCTGACGCTGACGCAGAGGAACTCGCACGATATACGGCTGACCTGGAGCCCGCAGTTCGTGACCTCATTCAAGAGTACCGCGACGTTTTTCCATCGTCGTTCTCATATGCCGGCATCCCATCGATGCGCGACGTCGAACATTCCATCCAGCTCGTGCCTGACTATCGTGTTCACCACCAGGCACCCTACAGACTCTCGATCCTCGAGGCCACCRAACTCAAGCGTCAGCTTGAGGAGCTCCTGAGACTGGGTTTCATTAAACCCAGCAACTCCCCGTGGGGTGCACCCGTCCTCTTTGCTCGCAAAGCGGATGGAACTCCCCGTCTCTTCATCGACTATCGAGGTCTCAATGGCTACATGGTCAAGAACAACTACCCCATGCCTCGTTCTGACGAGCTGTTCGACCGCCTAGCAGGCAACCGCTTCTTTACGAAGATTGATCTTCATAGCGGTTACCATCAGATCCGCGTCGCTGCAACCGACCAGCCGAAGACAGCGTTCCGATCGCGCTTCGGCCACCACGAGTTTACGGTGATGCCATTCAGCCTCACCAATGCACCCGCTACCTTCCAGAGGGCGATGAATGACATCTTCAGGGACACCCTGGAGCAGTACGTTCTCATCTACCTCGACGATATCCTGGTCTACAATCGTACCCTTGAGGAGCACCTCAGACACCTCCCCGACGTCGTTGACCGCTTGTGCAGACATGACTTTTACGCCAAGTTGAGCAAGTGCTGCTTTGCCCAGCACAAAGTGGATTTCTTAGGACACAATGTGTCTGACCAGGGTCTCCACATGGACGACGCGAAGATCACTGCTATTGCGGAGTGGCCCGTCCCCACATCCGCCAAGCAGCTTCGCAACTTCCTAGGCCTTACCAGCTCTTATAGTAGTAATTTCATCCAGGGATACGCTAGGTATTCCTACGTCCTTACCTCCACCCTCCTCTGGAAGAACCCACCCTGGGCTTGGACACCCCTCCACGAGGACGCCTTTCGCGCCCTCAAGAAGGCGGTGACATGTGCACCGGTTCCTCACCTACCCGATTTTGATCGCCCCTTTATCCTTACCACTGATGCGTCAGACTTTGCTGTAGGAGCAGTGTTTTCTTAAATTTTCCCCTCTTATCCTGATTCCTCTCATCCTCGTATCCCTCGCTTCCCATCCCCTACTTCTACACCTGCCTCCCGACTGACGCCTACTCGTCCAGCTACTGACGAGCCTTCTATTGACTATTCTCCTACCATCGCCGAGGACGGCACTGTCGAGTCTCGCTCAGGTGATTGTTCGATAGCCTTCTACTCGCGTCAGCTCCTGTCCGCCGAGATAAACTACACTGCTGATGAACGTGAGGTTCTCGCAGTAGTTTATGCCGCTCGGCACTGGTGTCACTACCTGCACGGGGCACCATTCACGGTGCGCACGGACAACTCCGTTGTCCAGGCTTTTCTGACAAAACCGAAGCTCACTCCTCGACAGGCTCGCTGGTGGCGCGACCTATCCGAGTTTAGTTTCACCACTGATCACATCAAGGGTGACGGGTCGCAGATGCCTTATCCCGGCGCCCTGACCACGACCAGGAGCAGATCCAGCTCTTTTCCATCTCGGTCACCACCATCCACCACTCGGTGATCGACGAGTGCCCCGACTATCGCGACATCTACGCGACCCTTCGAAATGGCAAGATTGTCCCAAACTACTCTTTCGGGGACAACGGTCTTGTATACTGGCACTGTTCACAGGGCACCAGAGAGCCCCGTATTTGCGTTCCCTCCACTGGACAGCTACGTGTCCGAGCAGTAGCAGAGTTCCATGACCAGGCAGTCGCCGGTCATATGGGCTTCCACAAGACGTTGGCTCGTGTGAGCCGCCTGTACGTCTGGCCGAAGCGCAAGGACTTTGAGAAGGACTACGTCGCAGAGTGTCCCACCTGTCACGAGGTGAACAGTGCGAACCACTTGCCTTATGGTTTGCTCCAGCCAGTTCCTTCCTTAGGGTCGTTGGCAGTCCATCTCGATGGACTTTATCGGTCCTTATCGTCCCCCGACCCCCCGCGGTCATGATGCTATCCTGGTGGTCGTCGACCACTTCACGAAGCGTGCACGCGTTGTTCCGTGCCGCTATGCCATCAGTGCACGTGAGGTCGCTGACATTGTGTTTGACCGAGTCGTGCGTGACCACGGCTTACCTCTGAGCATCATATCTGACCGTGACCCGCGCTTTACCAGCCGATTCCGGCGACGTCTCCACGAGGTGTACGGCACCCAGCTCCGCTTCTCCTCGTCTTACCATCCTCAGACTGATGGTCAGACCGAGATCACGAACATGACTCTTGGTGATATTCTCCGAAAGATTGTTCGTGACGACCAGCAGTGGGATCTTCATCTTGCCCACGCAGAGATAGCCTACAACCATGCCGTCTTGCCAACCACGGGGATGTCGCCCTACTATTGCGATCTCGACTATCACCCTCGTGTTCCCGCGGACTTCCTTCGACCGTCACAGATGCACCCCGACACGAGTTGTCCCGCGCTAGATGATTGGGTTGCACACATGACGTCGATCATGAAGACCGCACATGACACATAGCCGTCTCCCAGACTCGCATGGCAGCACTTGCGAACCGATCGAGAATGGGCCATTCATTCCAAGTTGGTGATGATGTGCTTATTGACACCCGCCACTTACAGCTCGAAGCGGACACGCTTCGCAAGTTTCGGCGTAGCTTCTTTGACCCATGCCGCATCCTCCAGGTCGTCGGTTCTAATACGACTTCTAGCCCGGTCAGCTTCCGTGTGAAGCTGCCCGACTACCTACGTCAGGCTCGTGTGCACGATGTCTACCACGTCTCGTTACTGAATCCTTACTGGCAGACCGTCTGAGCGTTTCACTGGACAACCATACGAGCGCCCCCCACCCATCATGGTGGACGGCCACGAGGAGTTCCTCGTTTCAGACATCATTGGTCGCCGAGTCATCGACGACAACCATCCCCACGTCGAGTACCTCGTACGTTGGAAGGGTTACCCTGATGAGGAGGCTACCTGGGAACCCCTCGAGCACTTGCAGCACGCTCGCATGTTGGTGCATACCTATGACCGTGCTAGTCGTGCTGGGTTCACTGCTCCTCCTCAGCCCACTGACCCTCCTCCTTCTCCCCCGACTGAGGAGACCGTTGAAGTCGAGCCTGGTCCATCTGAGGCAGATCTTCAGCAGCAGCCGGATGCTTCTGAGCGTCCACAGCGCATTCGTCGTCGTCCTGCTCGATACGACGATTGAATCTGACTTACCTTCCCACGTCCTTGACTTCTCAGTACTCCATCCACATCAGTTTTGCTACTTCAACTTGTCGACGTTGCGGCTCTTCCTCGACGGCATTCCGGACTTCTCATCGTGGACGTCATGGACAGCTTCATGGACTTCGTCACGATCAACTCTGCCTACTTCAGACGTCATCACTCTCTTACCACTTTACCCTATACAATACCCTGGTTGTGTCGCATGATGGTCTCCCTTTAGCTGGGTTCCTCTGATTTGGGCTCTCCCTTGGTATACGCATAGGCATCGGGACCATAGCGTTGCCCTGGCTTCCCAGCTTACGGATCTAGGTCCGACTTTCCTCACTTTAGGAGTCATTTGCATGATTCCCTTACCCATCACCTTTCTACCCTCTGCCGGTCTCCACGCCCTAGTTAGGCAGCCTCGCATGCTTCATCTAGGCGCGCCCAGTATACCAGGCTCCCTTGTTCCCTTGCATGGTCGACCCTCCATATCGGTCACCCCTTTAGTCGAGCATTACCCGCCCTGATGGCCTATCTGTTAGGGTCATTGGTTCTGTTCGCTCCTAGTTCCCTATCATCATTGAGCCTGATAACATGTGTTTCCCCTGTCATTATGTGTGGATGCCCTTAGGAGTTTTCGACCCCTAGGCTGTATTCGCCACCCTCAGAGACCATCCCAACCTTTGGTTTGCGACACATTTCTCATGTGACATATGACTGACTTGTTGTTGTTTGTTGCTCTCAGACTGAGGCTACTGCCTCCAACATTCTAGGATCTAGTTGTCATTACTTTCTGCTTTCCTATGACATGTATGTTAGTTAGTTGTTTCTGCTTTCCTAGGACATGTATGCTAGTTAGTTGCTTCTGCTTTCACTTAGGCTGTTAGCTGTGACATTGTTGTTTTGTGACATTTTCTATCCTAGGTTGCATCGCATGGACTCAGCATGGAGCTTGATCCACATCCTAGACTACTCAGATTTTCTTTTTCTTTGGTAGAGTTCCGCTTCTTGGCGGAAGCATGTTTGTATCTAGGCGATCCATCACAGGCCGAGGATCGTGTAGCAGACCTCTGGTTGGCGCGTGAGACCAGCCCCTTGGCCTGTTCTCACAGGCCTGTGTTCTATTTGGGGCAGTCCAATCCAGGCCGGTACCTCTGTCGGTACCGACTAGTCCAGTCCAGTCCCATCAGTCCGCAAAGGTATACCCCAGGCGTTGGCTGTTTTTGAGATCATTCTACACTTGCACGATTTTGGAGTATGTGCGTTGGAGTCTTGCGTGGGAGCTGCGCTGTGCCTGTCTCTTATACACATCTAGATGTGTATAAGAGACAGGTCCAATCCAGGCCGGTACCTCTGTCGGTACCGACTAGTCCAGTCCAGTCCCATCAGTCCGCAAAGGTATACCCCAGGCGTTGGCTGTTTTTGAGATCATTCTACACTTGCACGATTTTGGAGTATGTGCGTTGGAGTCTTGCGTGGGAGCTGCGCTGTGCCATCTCGCTCCTCCCTCATCCTCCATCTATATCTGCATCCCAGGCGGAGCACCTTCCTGGTGGGTCCGCTACAGACGCGAATCGCGGCGAGTTGCGTTCAAGTTATGTGCAACTTTTTGCACCACTTTAGAAAAACCCATACAACAAGCCTTTGCATCACCCACACCGGGACCGTTCGAGCATATGTACTTTCCATTATTTTCCATCATGCCCCTCCGGGGCCATAAATCTTCCTAACAGGCCCTTGTAGGTCCACGAAAGGTTAACAGGGACCCCCACTATTCAGCCCCAAGGTAACACCCCCAACCCTGAAAAGTGCATTGGAGATCATTTTTTCAGTTTTTTTTTTTTTTTTTTTTTTTTTCCCTAGGTCGCGGTTGCCGCGTAGCCCTACGGATGGGCACGACTCTCTCTCTCTCTCTCTCTCTCTCTGTGTGTGTGTGTGACTTGGGACCATATGTGCCTAGCCACGACTAAGGGGTGCTTTAGAGGAGTGTGTGTGTGACTTGGGACCATCTGTGCCCAGCCACCACTAAGGGGTGCTTTAGACGAGGGAGTAGATCGTAACCTACCGGTAGTTGCTGAGTGTACTCAAGCAAGGGAATCTCTTGACCACCTCTCCCTTCGGCTCTTCACTCCCACATTTTGAGATCCGACCTTTATGATGTTATAGGCCCCCCATCACCCAAAAATTCACACTGCCATTCCCCATTCACCTCCAACTTTTCTATCACCCTAACCTGTACCCGCTTCTCACGGACTGTGGGTTGGTTCTCTGCTTTGTTGATTATCATTCAGTTCCCAATGCGATGGTCCAGTTCCAGGTGGACCCAATATATCAGTAGACAGCAGAGGCCGTGGTCCCGTTCCCAATGCATTGGAACACCCGTTTACCATCTAAATATAGTCATCCGAGATTAGTTTCTGAATTCTCTCCGGATCAGGATGCAGGAGCCGTGCATGTACCATGTTCCAAGGGGACCCAATATAGCAGCGGACAGTAGAGGCCGTTCCGTATCTGTAGAATGGCCTGGACTAGCAAATATTGTCTTTACCCCAGGAACCAAATTGTCCCAACTGTGTAAGCAAAGTTTCACTACTCTTCCAGCCACCAATAGAACTGTCCCAGAAATGATCGATTCCGAGAACACCTCTCTCGCAATCGAGGAGCGTCAAAAGGTTGACAGGGTTGAATCGGCTCTGAACCAATCCCCGTTTGTTGTTCAAATTTTTGGATTCTCAAAGAGAGGTTGCGATACTACCTCTGCCCTGGTGGTGGGGTCTACCCAAACATCCAGTCTCAATTTCTTCCACGCACGGAGGATGACTCGCCAAAAGCTGTATTTCGCTTGTCTATTATGAAAAGAACAGTGTCAGATAGGTCTAGAAATTTAACGCTCTTAGTAACTTTCATTCCTCTGCCAATATCTGTTATGGAAGGTATACCCATTTCATAAGCAACACTACATTGTTGACAGCGTGGGCGCGGGCAACGCAGCCCTAAGGTAGCCAAAGCAATGGGACTAAGCCAAAAAAAATCACAACAAAATCTACAAGCGCTTCAATTTTCAGCATTTTTTCCCCAAAAAAAAATCAGCATTTTCCAAGCATTTTTCTGAGCGCAAAAAATCACTTTGAGTAATTTTTCCTTGGCCCACAAATGGCTGAGTGACAAAAATGGAACATGTGTCAAATCGGCATGGCGATTTGATTTTTTAATTTTTTTGCTAGGCTACCAGAGTGGCCCGGGGTCACTTGCTCGGTAGGTGATATCAATGTAGTGAATACTTAGACAACATGCGACAACACAGCTGTTGAGTAGGCACACAGAGAGACCGTTCAAAGTATGAACGCAAATGAAACCATATACCACCGTCATCAAGACTGACGAATTTGGGAAAGTCGACAAAGAAACACATGAAGAGTTTCGGCAATCCCAAAGGCGCGCGAGAGAAGCGCGGGTACGCCCAACACACGCCCATCACTTGCCCGGCCGGGCCAAAAAAATAAAAATAAAAAAAATATTTTTACATTTTATTTTTTATTTTAAATGTGGTGAAGAATTTTGATGTGACCCTGAGGCAAACGTTGTTCAATTTATTTTTCTGCATAACATAGTTTTTCTTTGGAGTTTTTTTTGTTTTTTTGTTTTTGCTGGGACCTTCCTTGGTCCTTGCACGGGCTGGCCACCCGGGCCCCGGTCGGCCCGGCTGGTAGCCCAGTTTATTTGTGGAAAAATCACAACCTAGTCTACAGAGTCTCAAGTTTTCAGATTTTTCTCTGAATTCTTATGAGCACAAAAAATCATCAAAGTTGCCTCTTGCAAATTGTGGGACTGGACCCGCCGGTACCCCTTTTGTGTAGGGGCCTAGTGGAAAGCAACGTTTCCGCACCAAACCCTGCCGCAACGTCTGGGCCTGAGGGCATTGGCAAACGAGTTTTTTCGTTAGCCCCCTTTCCAGTTCACATGCAAGGGAGGATTGGTCCTCCAACTTTGCTACTGCGCTGGTTCTATGCACGATAACTATAGGTAGCCCGCAAAAACACGGTGGACCGGTCCCCTAACAACTTTTAGCCCCTTAGAACCCACTCGAGCGTCGGTCCCCCGTTGTTGAAAATGTGCCACCTTGGCACGGACACCGAAGCCTGCTATAACGCAACCTTATTGTCTTAGTGGATCCTTTATCCCCAGGCCATCATCCTCTTGAGGCAAGTACAAGATCTTCAATGCCACTTCCAACAAAAGGTGTTGAGACTCCTCTGCGTAAGGATTTCATAAGAATTTGTTTGCATGGCGACTAATAATAAATGTTTCTCAAATAAGCGAACGGTGCCCACGAACCGCGCGCTGTGGGTGCTGTTTCATTTTTTTTTCGCTCGTTTTTTTTTCTTTTCTTTTTTTCTTTTTCAGGGTCTTACCCATTGTGAGACACCCACCCACCCTGCCCCAGCCCACCTGCTCAATTGCAACTGCAACTGTCTTTGGAACAATCAGGGTCTTGCCACACCACTTTTGAAAACATTTTTTCAATAAATTTTACGGCACCACATAGCCTCTTAAAAGTTGGGGCAGACTGTCATAGTGAGTATAAAACTGCTTCAAGAGCTACCCTTAAAATGTTTGAAACCCCAGCCCGCAAGGCGTGGGTTGTCAAGCGTCCTTGATTTCCCCCTTGATGGACCCTTGATTTTTAAAAGTTGTCAGGCTGTACTCAAAATCAAATAAAACATACATTTCTCTTTTGCATACTTCCTCTATGACAACAATTTCGTCAAAATAAACCAAATTTATTTTTGAATAAAATTAAAACCTTATAAATTGGTCCGATTAAGGTCGATATTTTAAGCTATTGCATGCGAGCTAAGTCTAGATACATCAAAAGGGTCCGTCCTTTTCAAATTGTCATACCCCAAAAAATCCAGCTAAGTCTAAATATATCCAGGGGTCTCTGGCGTTTTAAGGACGTAGGATCCTCTAGAGCTTAAATTTTTATCATAAATCAAACCAATTTATAAGGTTTTCATTTGTTCAAAATATAAAATGTATTCGTTTTGAAAAATTGTTGTTAAGTGGGATAACCCTTCAAACCACCAATACCTTTTCCAGCGTGGACCAACATCTGCCCCCCGGATTCTGGAATATATAAGAAATTATGCTAACCATAGTAACATTAAACAATTAACGTTAATTGATATTATGAGCAACAACTATTAAACGTCCTACGACATTTTTAGGTCAATGGGTCACACTAAGGTTGCGTTATCAACTGAGAAGCGTTCTCATAACCAAGTTACTATTAATTCTTTGTTTTTTTTTAAGGAACTACGATTTTTGCATCTGGATTATCATACACTTGGAAATATGTTTCAACAATATTCACATTTTTTGAGTTTTTTTTTACACTACTATTTATTTGTTGTTGTTTTCTTGCTTAGTCAGACTACACTTACTGCTTACCCTATCCATTGCGTCGTTAGTTCGAATTTAACCTAGGGATTTGTTATGTGTTCAAAATTTTATACGATCGACCGACATTGTATTATGGACAAGAGAGCAGACAATCGTTGCAATTAAACTTTTATTTCCATATTTACAAGTTACTTTTTTATTTTATTGGGCGGTTTCTTTCAATGAAATATGATTGTTTGGATTTTTCGTATTAGTGAGAAAAAGTAAACGAAAGGAATAATAAGAAGTCAAAATTGCCGAAAAACTTTCAAAAAATTATCACTTATATTTAGTTTAAACTTGGGCTACCAGAGTGGTCTGGGGTCACTTGCCCGACCGAGCCAAAAAAATTTAAAATTAAAAAACTACAAAATAAATATTTTAAAATTTAAGGAATCTCGATGTGACCCTGGAACGAAAGTTGTTCAGTTTGTTTTTCTACATAACATAATTTTTTTTCTGATTTTTTTTTTTTTTTTTTGATAGGACCTTCCCTTGTCCTTGCACGGGCTCGCCACCCGGGCCCTGTGCGGCCCAGCTGGTAGCCTAGGCTTAAAAAAATTATAACATCACATCCTTCAAATAAAATACAAATAAAAAACGATATCTAATTAAAGACACGATGCCCATTAGCATCACAAAATAAGTACACAAGCCAAATATTTGCGTAAAGCTGAGTTGATTTTTTTTTTTTTTCTTGTAGAAACACGAAGATATAATGTTTAGGAGGCCAAAACAAAATGATGGTCGCCGATGAGATTTATCAGCGGCGACAGTCGTCATGCCCGACCTTTTTTTTTTTAGGAGTATGATATTTTTCAATTTTCCCAACAATAGAAAAGGTAGTGGTGCTTTAAGAGAGTTGTGTAGCCAACGACCGAAAACGCTTGAAGACGTAACTTTTGAAAATATCTGACAACTTTTGAAATATTTGACTCCTTTAAACCACCACCCTACCCGACATTGAAAATTTAGAGGACCGGTACCACAAGTTCATGAGGGCTCCCGGTACCATAGTGTGGAGAACCGACAAAGCGGTGAAAATGGAAAAAGCAACAAAATTGCCACCACAACTTATTTCGTGGTTGAAGCAATTTCTTAACATATTTTAAAATATTGTTTTTAGAAAGATCACAACCAAATCTACGGACCGTTTAATTTTTATATTTTTTTACGTATTCTTCTAAGCGTGACAATTCGTTGAAATCCGGGGTACTTTCCCCATTGGCCCACAAGTCGTAGAGTGGCAAAAATGAACAATGAGCCGAATTAGCGAGACATTTATTGCACCATTTTTTTTTCCCCTTAAAATTTTAAAATATTTTTGTTGGAAAGATCACGACTAAATCTACAGACCATCCAATGTTTAGAGTTTTAAAGGTATTCTACTGAGCGCAAAAAAAATGCAGAAGTTAGGTACTTATTTTTGGCTGGCCCACATGTTGTCGAGTGACAAAAATGGAAAGTGTGACGAATTGGCACGACGTTTATTTAATGGTCAAAATTTTTTTTTTTCTTATTTTTGTGATATTTTCCCAGAAAGATCACACCCTCATCTACAACATCTCAAATTTTCAGATTGTTTTCTTAGCTTAAATGCAAAAAATTGCCAAAATTGGCGCTTGAAAATTGCTTGACTGCACCCGCCTGCGCCTGTCGGTCGTTACCCCGCGGAAAAACCCGCTCCTAACTCACCGCAATGCCATTTATCAGTATAAGGTGGAGTGGCGGTTTAAAACACCAGTAAATGACCCCAATCTCGATGAAAATAATCTCGTCACCTACGAAAAATTTGAAGGCTTCGGGGAGACCAGGTAGAACTACGGAATAGGAAGCACGTGGGCCCAACGAAAAAACGAAAACAAACTGTAAGATATCCTTCTGGTTCGGGCTATGCAGTTTCCACATGGGCGGATGAGAGGTGACATACAGAAAGAAAAAGAAAAAAAAAGAGAAACGAAGACGCAACCAACAGATGGCGAAAAATCAAATAAATAAACGAGCAAGCACCCGTTCAAATATGCGCCTTGATTGTTTTTGGAGACAAAAGGGGCCTGTTTCAATGGGCGCCACCTTATTGGTGTAGTAACTAACATGAGAAGTGCTGAAAAGCTGCTACACAATGGGCCTCCCTGAGTTACTTTGCACATGCAGAAAACACAAAATATGGCAGTGCATCTTTCCATGTTTTAACAGAGATCCATTCTCATTTTGCACATTTGGGAGTAGTGTAGTGAGACCCAATTTCGAGAATGAGGGCCTCCATCCACTAGTACTCACCACATGTGCAAAATAAGAATGAATATCTCCCTAGAACATGGAAACATACATCGCCATATTTTTTGTCTTTTGTGCATGTCGTGAGTAGTGGGCCGTGATTGACCACAACATGTTTTTCTGTTTTTGTTTTTGCCGCTGTAGTTTTTTTCTTCTTTTAGTAGAAGAAGTCTAACATGACCTTTTCTGACAGCCCTCCTCCTCGCCGTCATACGGGTAAGAATCCATGCAGTGCTCAGACTAGCACTTTTGTGAATGTATCAGACTGAAATTATGGCAACGCTGGGGGCGTGGTATGAGTGAAAACGAGAAATCAACGGCCTCCTCTTCGTTCCATCTGCTTGTAGTAGGTCCAATACAGATGACATTACCGGTACCACCCCAAATTTTCTCAGCGGTGGTATCCATCTCTTCCAGGCTCGGCAAAATTCAAATTTAGGCTCGTACATTTAGCCTCGGGTGTGCTGCTGGTTTAACAGTGGTGTGGCAAGGCCCTCAGACGCTCACCTTGCATGTGAAGGTCAAACAACAGAAGGTGAGGCATCGAGGTGTCAACAACTAGGGACACGCGTGGTAGCTCAGTGGGTTACATCGCAGGCATTGCAACGCAGAGGTTGTGGCTTCGATTCCGCTGGTTGCAAGACCTGTTGGTACTTGTCCCCCAACCGAGTACAGCGCACAATCGCACAACGGGTTGAGCTGGGCTGCTGTAAGGAAGGAGTCCAGCTTCCGATTCTGATCAGCCCATGCATCACATAATGCAAAGCGAGATGGGGCGCAGCCACGGGTGGGCGAGGTAGGCGTAGTGGAGTGGATGATCACATAGCGAGCCACGGATGGGCAAGGTAGGCGTAGTGGAGTGGATGATCACGTAGTTGTTGGTTACTTTTGTTGGTTACCTTAAGCCCTTGTTTTGGGGGGGAAAGGGTCGGAGGTGGGATGGGGTTAGAGGACATCCCAACAACAGGGATTTTCTGGGGGTTAGTGACAGGCTTGGGTGTTGGGATTAGTGATAGCCTTGACTGTTGATCCTCCCTCAGGGGAATTTGATCCTCCCTCAGGGGAACTTGTAGCACAGGCTTCTAAGGGGTTAAACCACCAGAACTTGGCCCAGCTATCGGCCGTGGGCCTTCCCCGTTAACGCGCCGACACCTTCGGGGGTTGGCCAAGGGAAGGCCCAGTCGATGCTTGAAGGCCGGACCCCGTTCTTTCAGTACAACACCTCAAAACAAAAGAACAAAGAAAGAAAAAAAAAATTCAAATACACAAAAATTAAAAAAGAAAGAAAACAAAAGGTAAGAAACGAAGTCACGCAGGGGAGAGAGAGAGAGAGAGAGA
This sequence comes from Chara braunii, assembly GCA_003427395.1. Classification (NCBI taxonomy): domain Eukaryota; kingdom Viridiplantae; phylum Streptophyta; class Charophyceae; order Charales; family Characeae; genus Chara; species Chara braunii. The sequence continues at coordinate 251,308 of BFEA01000580.1, forward strand.
GAGA
>BFEA01000580.1:282421-300058 GCA_003427395.1 Chara braunii
CCCTCCTCTCTCTCTCTCTCTCTCTTTTTCACACCCAGAAAACAAAAACGAAGAACAACCATGTAAATGAAAAACGAAATCGCGCCGGATCTCCGCCCCGGCTTTCCCTACCTTCTTAATCCGAATAAAACGTACGTACGTTATAAACGAATACAACGTACGGGGTACGTTGTATTCGAATACAACGTACGTACGTTATATAACGAGTTTTAGGGTACAACTTGTCAGAAGCCTATAGTATGGCTATTGTTTTTTTTTTTTCAATGTCGAATTTGGCTCGGAATTTCGCCAGGACCCTCCGGCAAAAGTTGTTTGCATTGCAATTTTGTACAACATACTTTTTTTTCGGATTTTTTAATGAAGTTGTTTGAAAATCGAGGTGCTGAAAAAATCAGTGAACAGAATGTCCCTGCCATAAATAATATTTTCATCCTCGTTTTTTTTTTTTTTTTTCTCGAATTTGGTTGTAAATCTCGACAAGACCCTCAAGCAAAAGTTGTTCGTATTGGATTGTTGTACAACATTTTTTTTCCCGGAATTTACAATTTTGAATTTTCTGAATATTTTTGAAAAAACAAAATTGTAAAACTTCAAATACAACATACGTACGTCGAATACAACGTACGTACGTTGTATTTGACCGTACGTTCTATTTGGGGAAAAAAGAGTGATTTCTAAAAGTCTGATTTTCGAAGGTAATTCAAATAGAACGTATGTATGTTTTTTTCGGGTTAAGAAGGTACCCCTCCCGTCTTCCCCTCCCCCCCTCTCTCTCTCTCTCTCGCTCAGACTACGATTTCAAGCTTGGTGCGAGTAAAGTCGACAACTTCTCTCAGGGGTGTTGCTAACAATGGGTGATGTGGTGAGTCCTTATCCATCAGTCAAATGAATCCTGGGCAGACTGTCGGGGTTCAACCTTGTGATGAGTCGGTGAAAGTCCGACGAAACAGCCTGGCAAGGTCATGCTTTTCTTGAGTGTATACACTGTATAGCGAATATGACAACACACACAAACGCACACACAAAAATAAAAAGGCGAAACCTAAAAACATGTCATTTTGCGCCTTTAACACCCCCCCTCCAACTGTCCCCTAACCCTCCCCCCTTTCCCCTCCCCTCTTTCCTCTGCCCCATTCCAACCCCCACAACCTCTCCTTACACTCCTCCCTCCTCTCTCTCTCTCTCTCTCTCTCGCTCTCCCTCTAGTATATATCTAGTATATATCTATATATCTTACAAAATTTCACAAACAATTCAATGGCCTTTACAGCACTTGTTCAAAAATATACAGTCACAACTCACCTATGTCAAGAATGTGGAGGTCATTAAACAGCTTCCTATCGTCTGTGAAGCCACCAAAGATTATGATGTACTTGCCAATGGACACAGCAGCATGACCGGCACGAGGAGATAGCTTCTGCCCTGTAGTCTCCAGCTGTTTCCATTCCAGACTCTCTACGCGACAAGCAACGCATCCATGCTGGCACATCAGTCCCAAGTAAGCCACCCTGGCAGTGCAGTTTTTGCTACCAAACTGTCCTTCATTGTCCACAAGCAACGCAATTCGTGACATGTCATCTGACTTTCATTCAATCCAAGCTATGGCAGTCCAGACCCGAACGAAGCCAATGAGCTTCACAACTGAACACAGACGATGACAGAAGAGCAGGGTTATACTCAGTAGAGAGTCTCAGGGATCATGAAGAGCCAGGCATTCAGGTTTGGATTCTTGGCCCATATGCTTGGTCAAATCTTTCAAGTGTGTTCTCATGTGTGACTGAACGCAAGGATGAGGGCGTTATGTCAACAGAAAGGCAAAGCTCTGCGCCTTCCGGTACTCACAGTTGGACAATGGATAATGGCCATTCCCACCAGCTTGTGAATTCCTAGAGGAGGTTTGCCAGGACTGAAGCTTCAGGCCTTCCCGAATGTACCCGGGCTTCCTCTACCCTATAAGAACCTTAAACCACCAGTCCATCGAACCCTGTACTGTAGATTTTTCCCGGTACTGAGTACCGATGCAAAATCTGAAGTAAACAGGCATGGGGGAGGTTTGGTGGGGGTGGGGCTGACGGGCCCACAATGGTTACATAGAGCTGAGCCCCACTACACAACACTCTACAAGCTTTTGGATGCTCTCTGGACAGTCCGAATAGCGTCCAAATTCATGTAGAGTGTTGTGCAGTGGAACGATGCCCATGCAGTTTCAAAGCCGCATGAAAACCGCCCTCCCAGCTCAGCAGGGTGGACTGCTGGTGCACTTTTTTGTTCTTTGTTTTTTTCTTTTGCGTTTCGGAAACTTACGGGATAGCTCAGCTGGTACACTCAAGAACTGTTGAAATACAGACGGAAATTCGAATCCAGCTGCCATAAGATTAGTTCTTAGTACTTCTTACCTCTCTTGGCCTTTGGCTAGGAGAGGGCAATGATGATTCCACAAGGCCGTGGCCATTTCGAAAGAAAAAGGAAGGAAAGAAAATCAACAGAAAAAGAAAACGAAAGAAACGGCCTGCCAGCTCAGCAGGGCGAACAGCTGCACTTTGTATCGAAACAAAGGAAAGAGCTCATGGGCATACATTAGGACATACTCGCACCACAACCTTTCCAGATGTATGAGACTGCAAGCACGTCCGGCGCTTAGCAGAAAAAGTCGTAGTGCGAGTATGCCCTCAGTTGGTACACCCACGAACGCTTGAAATACACCCCTAAGTTCGAATCAAGACGCCATCAACATAAATTCGCAAACACCTGTTCTGCTCAATGATGACACCTGTTTTGTTTTGTTTTTCCCAATGACGATTCCCTTGTTTTTTTTCTTCTGGGGACGATGGTACCTCAAGAATGTGGCCCTGTCAAAATAAAGAAAAAGAAATCCAAATCCAAATCCAAAAAGAAAAAGCAAAAACAGAGAAATATCGAAACAAAGCGGACACGCAGGTTGCACTGATGAGGCCTGCTTGCCTGCCTTTCTTTTTGTCACACACGTATGCTGGTACTGGTACCACGTCCTGCCTGGTTCAATCTGCAGCCACTGTAGATGTTAGGCTCCGCAAAATGCACTTTTTGGTTCGACAATTAGCCCCTGATGGACTGGTGGTTTAATATTTGGCTCCAACTTGCCGTTGGAGCAAAGGGGGGGAAAGCAGGAGGGGGGACGGATGCTGCATACAACAGTTAAGAAGCCCGGGTGCATGGCTTGCGTTCAGGTTGATCCATGAGCAGCCCTCAAATGCTTAAGTCTGAAACCCGTCATTCAAGACTGCATGGGGAAGATTTGAGACAGGCCTTGGGAAATGATGGCCCACTTAGCTGAGGGGGGTTGTGCATTGTGATCTAAGAAATGGGGTCCAACAGCGAAATCCCCGCTCAGGGGCAATCAGAACATCCTTGGGGGACAAGACCAGCTAAGCTTGAGACTGACACTCTTCTGTAAAGGCATCACCAGACTGCTTCGTTTTTGCTTGGGAATAGATGCCCTAGGGCATACTCAAGCTAGCCCTTTGCTAAATGCATGTGACTGCAATTACGGCCAGACCTCGCCGAATCGGAGTATGAGTATGCCCTTATTTCCTCTTTATCACACAGTTTTCTCTCTCTCTCTTTGAATGCCCTACAATTGCTGAGCTTCGCAGTCTCTGGTCTTCTCATTCCATGTGATACGCCTTTATTGTTGAAGCAAAAAGGCAAGTGTCTGACTTGGCCGCGTTTTGTTACAGCCCGGCCTGATCTATCGAATGCTTCAAGAACGTGGAACAAGATTCTATTTCTTTTGTTACGGTCTGGTAACCTGTGAGAGCAATGAATGACTGAACAAGGATGGCAGGTGAAAATCTGATTTAAATTTTAAATAGAAAGGCAATAGAGAAAGGCTAAAAGGTGGGCAGCTCTTCTTCTCTACAGCTTTTAGTCATAAAGAAAAGAACTGTCAAAGGAACAGCATTTGAAAAAAGCTCAAACGCATGTGCCGAGAGAGGCAGAGAGCAAGAGAAAAAAGGCGGGTCCAGCAACGCAAATTGGGTTTGGTACTGTGATCAGGGGTTCAAAGCACGGCAGAAAGCCCTCCAATACGCAAGGGCCGTATGCTATAGAGGTTCTTATGCTAAGGAACAAGCGTTATTCATTACCACCTTCACAGATATGCTGCGACTCGCACATGTTCCATTCGCACACCAAGCTTTGCTTTCCATCTCAAAACAATCCATACCATTAACTATCCCAATGCACGCCCATGGCCAGTCCTTTACCAGCGTTAGCCCCTTACCAGCATTGAGAATGTAGACGTCACTCAGGTAACTGTTGTTGCTATCTTCTCCACCAATCACAACAAGACTATTCCCCCAGGATGAGCATGTGTGACTGTCCCGGGCTGCAGGAGCTGTTCCTGTTGTGTTGCCCTTTGACCACCACATAGTTTCTGTTCACATAACATCAGAAAGACGGATTGTGATCAGAAGTTGGCAGGTGTCAGAATATCCTTCCTTTCAATGAACACTGTTTTGCAACTGTGTAGAGAAAAGAATGGATGGATGCAGGGATGGATAGACAGATAGATCGATAAATAAACAAATTGAGCAACTAACATCTTTTCTTGGACATAATGAAGAACAATTCTATTTGAATAAGGTAAAGATTAGCAGCTTATTTGTTCAGGAAAACCCTGCAGTCTGTCCATACAGAGCTCAGACAACTTCTCAGCGGCACTGCCAAGACTTTGATAGGAGTAAGACAAGTCCCCCTTTTTCTGTCTCTTTCACAACAATCCAGCAGCGGGCCTCTATCTGCCCTGGCCTACAGCCAGGGCCTATCAGGCTATTTGCCTGTTTGGCCTGTGGGACCAGGCCGTGGCCTGACCGCGCAGGCCGTTTGCTGTTTCAGTCCAGTCCAGTCCTGGTACCACTGTCGGTACCACGCCAGTCCAGTCCAGTCCAGTCAGTCTTCATTCTGCACGTTTTGGAGTACGTGCTTGTTGAGTCTGCGTTGGAGCTGTGCTGTCCCTTCCAGCTCCATCTCCATCTCGTTCCTCAACCCTCCGTCTTCATCGTGACGGACTGCCATCCCAGTGGGTCCGTCACACTGGTATCAGAGCGGGAACGTTCCCCGCTCCCACCCACCACACTCCGTCACGGTGGAAAAGCGGTGTAACCCCTATAGCGGGATTTTGGCCGTTTTGTGGCTGTTTTCGCAGCAAACAGGCGGAGAAAAATGCACCGCCAAGGTTGTGACAGGTCGCATGAAAAGAGAGTGTCAAGGCCAGGGCCACCGCACGCGCGCGCGCCCCGCTGCCCCCCCCCCCCCCCCCCCCCGCTCCGCTCTGCTCCCCTCCCGGATTATACATATCAAGATCCGGGATGCATGCTGCAGTCAGGGTTTGAACCCAGGCAGCAGCAGTGCTGTAACACACTGGCCAAACTGTCTCCATGGCTTTGTAGTGCAGGACGTTCGTGTTGAAGAGTTCCGCACGAGCTATTTACACACACACACACACCCGGCGAGCGGCGAGCACCGGCCAGCAGGACAGCAGCGGGCGAGCTGCTATTTGAGCCCCCCCCCCCCAAGGCATCATGGCTGCTTCTGCCTGCGCACGTGGCCATCTGCAGTGCCACGTGGCAGCTTGCTGAGGACCTTGAAGACCCCCCGGGTTAGGGGACTGCACTATAGGGAGATCTGGGTGGCTCATCAAGATCTCAGCACACCCAGATAATGATGATGCTTATTTCTACTGCTGCACCAGCAGTGTGGCAGCAATGAAGACCCCCCTGGCCAGGGTAGCTGATCAAGATCTCAGCCAACCCTTAATTATTTATTATTATTATTATTATTTCTGCTGCAGCAGCAGGCTACCAGCATCTTGAAGGCCAAGATCCAGTGGATCTTGGTGGCCTTGTTGCTCTTGGCCAACCAACAGCCTGGTATCATCTCTCTCCACTAACCTACTCTCCCACCTCCCCCTCTCTCTCTCCCCTACACCATCTCATCACCTCTTCTACCTCTACCGCTACTCCCCCCCCCTCTTACCTTTCCCTTCACTCATCTTCCACCATCTTTTTCTTCCCTCCACTCCCCACTCACCATCTTCTACTAATCTCTCCCACTTCTCTCCACTTCTCTCCACTTTTCTCATCACTTTCTCTCCCATTCTCCCACCCCTCTCTCTCCCTTCCCTCCCCCAACTACAACCCAATCATCCCCCCACCTCCCCCTTCAGTCTTTTTCTCTTTCTCACCTATTTTTCTCTCTCTTCATCACTTTTTCATCCCCCCTCACCCCCAACTTCGAATTTTTCAGTCCATTGTGTTGTAGAGGCCAGTCACTGAGTACACAGTGATCACCTGGAGCAGTAGGCCGTGGGTGTCCTGGAATATGAGACCAGCTCCCATACCATCCTCGCGTCAATACTCCTAGCGCACCCCCTATCCCACTATCCTACCTCAGTGTGACCAGCACTCAGGACCATTACCCTACCAATGGGCAGTGAACTTGGACTGAACAGCAGTGATAGGCACCAGGGCTGATAGGTTGCCCAGCCCTGGTGGAAGCAGAATCGGGCGAGCCTTGTCGAACGGGAACTCCAGACGCCAGGCCCAAACAATCTACTACAGGCCCCAAGAGACTCTGGGCCCTAGGTTTCAGACAGGGTAGCACCCATTGAAGGAGTCTTACCGTCCTTCCCCTAGCTTACCCAAGGCCGGGCGGAACTCAGACTATGAGCGACTTCTACCCCTACCCTTAACCCAGGGTCTAAGCCTTATATATAGCCACTAGACAGTTCTACCCGAATATCACTAGGAACTCCGGTGGCCCATACCTGTCCCTACCGCAGATACTAGACCCCACCCAGTGACTAGACCCTCCCCGTCTGATAGTTGTGTAGTTCGCAATGTGTATGTATACCCGAAGGCTGTGTATGCTCCGCGTATCTATGTATCAAGATGTACAGACAGCACTATGTATGGAAACTTGTGTATGTAGCCCGTAGGCCATGTATAATTCGCAAGCTATGTATATGCCCGAAGGCTGTGTGTGCTCTGTGAATCGACGTATCGAGATGTATAGGCAGCATCATGTGTGTATATTGAAGAGAGAATGGGGTAAGCTGGACAAGGACCCCCCCAAAATCCGAACCAAGCTCGAACCCGTCACCTTGAAACATGTAATCGTATGACTCTACCATGTGAACGGCTAGTGGAAATGGCACGAACGTGTGATATGCCAGACTGGGGAGATCAACAGAACACCCAAGACCAACACCCCCAAGCAACCCATGTGAAACCCAAAACCAACATACAACACCATGAACAACCCTTGGGTGGTGTGCAGGCAGTGTCTAATAGTACCATGCATCAGCCCAAGGGAGTGTATGTCCAGCCGTGCGTCAGTCTAACGCCCTGCCGGTGTCCATGCGCAAGGTTGCAATTGAGTTTTGAACCCGCAACCTCATACTACAATGCGCATTTCCAACCAGTGCTCTAACCACTGAGCCACATCAACTCCATTCTCATTTTTCTGATTTATTGCATTTTTATTTTTATTTATTCTGAAAATTTGATTTTTTCTGCGGCACCTCTATATCTGTCTAGGACTTAGCTATTTCAGCTATCGGCGCACATTTTGACCCCTTGGGGGTAACGAAGCGCTGCCGAAATTCATTGTTATTGACGGCACACTTCGACCCCATGGGGGTAATGAAATGCTGCCGAAATTTTTGAAAAATCCAACACTTGGTTTCTCTTCACTCTCTTCCACCTCCTCATTTATTTATTTATCTATTTCTTTATTTCTTTGTTTATTTTTCTGAAAGTTGTCATTTGTGACATTTTGCAACATGGTGTGCTTCTCTTGGTCTCTCCTTCCTCTTGGCGCATTTTCGACCCCATGGGGGGTAGGGAAATGCTGCCGAAAATCCCAAATAAGTAGATATTCTTTCTCTCTTCACATTTATTTATTTATTTATTTATTTATTTATTTTAATTGTTTTATTTATTTTCTTTTACTTTTATCTCAAAAATTTCACTGTTCATTTGTTTTTCTTTCCCCCTCTCCCCTCCATGGTTGCTATTTTCTTTTCTTGATTAGGTCGCCGCTACCCTACCCTAACCACCCAAATTCCGATTAGGGTTTTCTTAGGGTTTTTCTAAGGTTTAGGGTTCTCCTAACCCCCCTCCTCTCCCGCCTCCTCCCGTCGGGTACCCTGGATCCGAACGGCTCCTCTCGCCTCAACCGGATTCGCACCACCCTCTCACGCGCGACCCGCTGGTCACGGGGCTAACCGACTCACGACTACCCACTCCACTTCCGCGGTCCTCCCTCTCACCGGTGGTCCCCCGTCCCCACGCCACAACCCATCTCTTTCTGCACCTCTTTCTCTACCTCTTCCTCCACCTCCCGCCATGTCTACCCCCGTACGTCCACCACCCACGGACGGGACTACACCCGGGGAGATCGCCGCGGCATCCTCCATCTCCCACGCACCCACCCACCTGATTGTCCAGGGTCAGACATTTGTGGACCCCACGGACCTTCGCATTGTTCTTGCGTCCCTCCTTGCACCTTTGCAAGCGCGACTCGATGCGCTCACCCTTGAAGTTCACCGCCGGCTCAAGGGTTCTCCTCACCGCTCTCACACCCCATCCCCTACCGGCTCACAGCCAGGCTCCCCACGACTCTAGACACGGAGACGTGGTGGTTCGTCCTCCCCCGTTGGTCAGGCCCCGCACTCCCCCTCCGCAGTGGTCAGTGTCGCCGCCACTCTGACTATACCATCTGTTGCGGCGCACCCATGGTCCCCTGCCACCCCTACCGCTTCGGCCACTATCGTAGGTGCTGCTGCCTAGATACCGGTATCTGGGCAGGCAGTTTCATCTACTCATCCCGGTCTGGCTTACCAGCTTCCTACTTCAGTCCCGGCACTACGGCCCGGAGTCCTCCCTCCTACCATCATCTCCTCACTCCCACCCCAAGGTTCCCTACAATTCTTTACTCCTCCCGCTAGGGTACCTTCCTAGGCTGCTCCACCTTCGACCCCACGCACCCAGTGAGTGGCTACCTTGCAGGCCACTTTCGTGCAGCTCCAGGCGAAGATTCTCACCCTGAGACAGCCTCACCCTTAGCACACTGCTCACCCTTCTTCTTATACCGCCCCTCCCACCTCTATCTTGCCGTCTCGTTACCCTCGACCGGCTCCTTCCCCTCTACCCTCCTACCTCGCCACTCCGTCACAGCTAGTTGCGGTCGTTGCCTCCACCTCTGTTGGACCTTCCACCGGCAGCCCCGGCCCACAACCTGCCACCACTTCCACCCCAAGGTTCCCTACAATTCTTTACTCCTCCCGCTAGGGTACCCTCCTCGGCTCCTCAACCTTCGACCCCACGCACCCAGTGAGTGGCTACCTTGCAGCCCACTTTCGTGCAGCTCCAGGCGGAGATTCTCACCCTGAGACAGCCTCACCCTTCGCACGCTGCTCACCCTTCTTCTTATACCGCCCCTCCCAGCTCTATCTTGCCGTCTTGTTTCCCTCGACCGGCTCCTTCCCCTCTACCCTCCTACCTCGCCACTCCGTCACAGCTAACTGCGGTCGTTGCCTCCACCTCTGTTGGACCTTTCGCCAGCAGCCCCGGCCCACAACCTGCCACCACTTCCACCCCTGCACCGGCCCCGACATTTGTCGCCACAGTACAGGCCATCGGCCTCTCCTCCCCCACAGTTAGCACAACTATCCCACCATTGTGCGTTTATCGGATATACCCAGCTACGATTGTACACTTCGTGTGTCACATTGGCTGCAGGTTGCCACACGTGCGCTAACTATGAAAAACACTAGTCAGGAGTTACGGTGCTCTATGCTCGCAACTAAATTGGTTCGTCGTCAGTCTTCCGACTGACTACCGCATCGACCTCTGGTGACAGATCTTCGCCTCCTCAGAGCAGGCCTACGATTAGGCACTCCTGCCTAAGGTCCTTTTGACCAACACGCTCGTCATCAGTCTTCCGACTAACTACTGCATCGAGCTCTGGTGACAGACCTTTGCCTCCTCAAAGCAGGCCTCCGAGGCTACTCAATAGTACCAGAAGATGCGGAGTCGCTTATCTGACGCCCCATCTTCTTCGCGATCCACCGCCGCCGCCACCCAATCACGCGGCACTGCTCGCGGTCTATACTCTGTCGCCGGCCGCTTTCGCCGACCAGCTCAGCCAGAAGCGCCATTCTCTCGACGCTACATTTCTCTCCAATATAGAGAGGACACCTCAGTCGAGCTTGACCCTTCCTTTGGGGACGCCCCCGAGGACATTGAGTTTCGGGACGTCAGCCAGTACCACTTCAATAACGACATTGTCCCGGTGGCCAAGCGCTTGCAAATGGCGATGTCCGCCATGGGTCGTGCACGTAGTTCGGTTGCACAGGCGAGCGCCCGCACGTTCGTGGTTCCTCAGATAGACCTTGCGCAGGGTTTTGTCCCTCCTTGCGGAGCTCTATCCCCTCAGAACCACGCTGCCCTCGAGGCCCGTCACGGTTGCCTTCATTGCCGTTAGGATGGACACACCTCCTCACAGTGTCCATACCATGCTGCCCTCGATCGACACTATGCTGACATTTCTCGTCAGCGCCGATCTCAACCCCCCCCCGGCCCCGCCCGGCCAGTCCCATCCAGCTAGCCACGGTGCAGTGTACCGATGAGGCCTCGCATGTAGCCGGCTCCCCGACCATCGAGTCGCGGTTTGCCCCTTTGGCTACCCCATCTAAGGATCCTCAGGACATGACAGACGCAGTTCCCTCCGCCCCGTCGTTTGTCGAGGCACCATCTGCCCCACCGCAGACCGCCTCATCTAGTCCTTCCCCTCCGAGACTTCCAACGCGTCGTGCCATTCGCACAACTCGTTGTAGCGCTCAGTTGGAGACTCGTGGTGACGATGCATCATCTCTCTTGGACTAGAGCATTCTTCAGGCTCGGCAAGAGCGACTCACGAGAAATGTACACGTCATGCATCATCTTCTCACTCTGCTCTCTGACCCTAATCGCACCCTCCCCATCATTCCTATCCTCTTGGGAACATCTACGAGGGTGTACCACGCTTTACGGGACTCCGGCTCACAGGGAGATTTCGTTCACCCTCCCGTGGTCGAGGAAGCTTGTCCAGCAACCTTCGGATCCTTCTCTCCTATCTCTATTACCCACGAAGATAACAAGACGCAGCTCCCTGGTCTCGTCAATTCCATGGCACAGAGGGCGAATGGGCGACCGAGACACTCGTTCTCAAAACGAAATGTGGTCAAACCCATCGAATCCCCTTCATTGGAACCACGGGCGCCCAACCTACCTCCCCAAGACCCTCGTTCCTTCGGGTCCCACCCAGACATCGTCTTCACATCTCCTCGTCAGTTTGCTCACTTCATACGACAGGAGGGCATCACCTTCCATTCAATGAAGGTCATAGATCTTCTTCGCTATGATCCACTCTATCCCGAGGTTGAGCTAATCTCACTAAAGCCCGATCCCCCTGACCCTTCCTCCATCTGAGCGGCTCCCATCTCTACATCCACCCCCTCGACATCCCAGGTCCCTACGCCGTTCAGTGCCGAGTCCACACATACATCTCGTGCCGACGCAAATGTTGAGGAACTCACGTGGTTCACGGCGGACTTAGAACCCGTCGTTCGCCATTTGATTCGAGAGTACCGTGACGTTTTCCCCCCGTATTTCTCATACAGCGGGATCCCTCTGATGCGCGATATTGACCTACCTCCCCAAGACCCTCGTTCCTCTGGGTCCCACCCAGACATCGTCTTCACATTTCCTCGTCAGTTTGCTCACTTCATACGACAGGAGGGCGTCACGTTCCATTCAATGAAGGTCATGGATCTTCTTCGCTATGATCCACTTTATCCCGAGGTTGAGCTAATCTCACTGGAGCCCGATCCCCCTGACCCTTCCTCCATCTTAGCGGCTCCCATCTCTTCATCCACCCCCCAACCTGCGGATACCCCCTCGACATCCTAAGTCCCTACGCCGTTCACTGCCGAGTCCACACATACGTCTCGTGCCGACGCAGATGTTGAGGAACTCACGTGGTTCACGTCCGACTTAGAACCCGTCGTTCGCGATTTGATTCGAGACTACCGCGACATTTTCCCCGCGTACTTCTCATACAGCGGGATTCCTCCGTTGCACGATGTTGACCTACCTCCCCAAAACCCTCGTTCCTCTGGGTCCCACCCAGACAACGTCTTCACCTCTCCTCGCCAGTTTGCTCGCTTCATACAACAGGAGGGCGTCACGTTCCATTCAGTGAAGGTCATGGATCTTCTTCGCTATGATCCACTCTATCCCGAGGTTGAGCTAATCTCACTGGAGCCCGATCCCCCTGACCCTTCCTCCATCTTCGCGGCTCCCATCTCTACATCCACCCCCAGCTTGCGGATACCCCCTCGACATCCCAAGTCCCTACACCGTTCACTGCCGAGTCCACACATACGTCTCGTGCTGACGCAGATGTTGAGGAACTCACGTGGTTCACGACCGACTTAGAACCCGCCGTTTGCGATTTGATTCGAGAGTACCGCGACGTTTTCCCCTCGTATTTCTCATACAACGGGATCCCTCCGATGCGCGATGTTGACCATTATATCCAGCTTGTGCCCGACTATCGAGTCCACCATCAGGCACCCTACCGACTCTCGATTCCAGAGGCCACAGGACTCGAGCGTCAACTCGAGGAGCTCCTTCGACTGGGTTTCATTAAACCTAAAAACTCCCTTTGGGGTACACCCGTCCTCTTTGCTCGCAAAGCGAATAGAATTATTTGCCTCTGCATTGACTATCGCGGCCTTAACCGTTATACGGTTAAGAACATTTATCCCATGCCTCACGTGAATGAGTTGTTTGACCATCTGGCAGGCAACCGCTTCTTCACGAAGATCAATCTTCATAGCGGTTACCACCAGATCCGAGTTGCCACAAAGGACCAGCCGAAGATCACCTTTCGGTCGCGCTTCGGCCACTACAAGTTCACGGTGATGCCATTCGGCCTCGCCAATGTGCTCGCCACCTTCCAACCAACGATGAACGATATCTTTAAGGACATCCTTGAAAAATACGTTCTCGTATACCTGAACGACATCTTGGTCTACAGTTGTACCTTAGAAGATCAACTCAGACACCTATGTGATGTCCTACAACGCTTACGCAAGCATGGCTTCTATGCCAAGCTTAGTAAGTGCAAGTGTCACTTTGCCTTGCCCAAAGTGGACTTCCTAGGACACCATGTGTCTGACCATGGTCTCTTTATGGACAAAGCGAAGAACGCTGCTATTGCGGAGTGGCTCGTTCCCACATCCGTCAAGCAGCTTCGCAGTTTCCTAGGCCTTACTAGTTACTATAGTAATTTCATCCAGGGATACGCTAGGCATTTCTGTCCTTACCTCCACCCTCCTCCGGAAGAACCCACCGTGGCGTTGGACACCCCTCTTCGAGGACGCCTTTCGCATCCTCAAAAAGGCGACGACTTGTGTGTCGGTTCTTCGGCTCCCCGATTTTGACCGTCCCTTCACCATCACCACTGATGCGTCAGATTTTGCATTAGGAGTCGTACTTTCTCAGGTGTTTCCCTCTCCTCGTGATTCACCTTATCCCCATGTTCTTCCTTTCCCCCCCCTCCTCCTGCTGACACTGCTTCTCGACTAGCGTCTATCCTCTCACCATTTCCCTTCGCTGACAGTCCTCTCGTTACTTACTCCCTCACCATCGTGGAGGATGGGGCTGTCGAGGCTCGTGCTAGGGATTGCCCGATCGCTTTCTATTCCCGTCAGCTCCAACCTGCCAAGATAAACTACATTGACGGTGAACGTGAGGTTCTCGCGGTAGTTTATGCTACCCGACATTGGCGTCATTATCTGCACAGGGCGCCCTTCATGGTAAGCACGAACAACTCGATTGTCCAGGCTTTCCTCACGAAGCCCAAGCTATCCCCTAGATAGGCATGTTGGTGGAGTGATTTATCCGAAATTCAGTTTCACCACTCAGCCTATCAAGGGTGAAACGAACCGCATCATCGATGCCTTGTCCCATCGTCCTAATCACAATCACAAACCCATCCATCTTGCTGCCATCTCCATCGCCACTGTTGCTCAGTTGGTGATCGACGCATATCGCACTCAGTACCGCCACTACCTGGATTATAGTGTCATCCACATGATACTGCGGAGTGGCAAGACCGTTCCTTCATCCTCCTTCGGTGAGAACGGTCTCGTGTACTGGCATGGCAGATCTGATCAGTTAGAACCACGTATCTGCGTTCCCTCCACCAAAAAGTTTCGCGTCCAGGCTGTAGCGAAGTCATGACCAGGCAATTGTCGGTCATATGGGCTTCCACAAAACATTGGCTGGTGTTTGTCGCCTATACGTTTGGCTGAAATCCAAGGACTTCGTCAAAGCCTACATCCAGGAGTGTCCTACCTGCCACGAAATGAACAGTGCGAACCACCTTCCGTATGGATTACTTCAGCCCCTACCCATATCTGAGGGTCGTTGGCAGTCCATGTCGATGGATTTTGTTGGTCCCCTCCACCCACCCACTGAGTGCGGTCATAATGCTATCTTGGTCGTCGTCGATCGCTTCACGATGTGTGCACGTTTTGTCTCGTGCCTCTATCGCATTAGCGCCCGTGAGGTGACATCATCCTCGACCGAGTAGTGCGAGATCACGGCTCACCTCTAAGCATCATCTCCGACCGTGACCCGCGCTTTACCAGCACATTCTGGCGACGCCTACACGAGGTGTACGGATCCCAACTCCGCTTCTCATCATCTTACCACCCTCAGACGGATGGTCAGACTGAGGTCACCAATAAAACTCTTGGTAATATCCTCCGAAAGTTTATTAGGGATGACCAGCAGTGGGACTTGCACGAAGCCCACACGGAGATTGCGTACAACCACACCCTTTCGCCAACCACGGGGATGTTGCCATTCTACTGCGACCTCGGCTACCACCCTTGCGTACCTGCGGACTTACTACGACCGTCGCGGTTGCACTAAACACAAGTTTCCCTGCGCTTGACGACTGGATCGCCCACATGGCGACGATTATGAAGCGTGCACACGAGAGTCTGACTGACTCCAACACTCGCATGGCCACAGGAGCGAACCGATCACGAATGGTTCATTCATTCAAAGCCGGTGACGATGTGCTCGTCGACGCACGCCACTTGCAGCTCGAAGCGGATACACTTCGGAAGTTCAGGCGTCGCTTCTTCGATCCATGTTGCATCCTTCCCGCCGTCGATTCTCATACTGCCGCTAGTCCGATCAACTTTTATGT
Source organism: Chara braunii (assembly GCA_003427395.1). Classification (NCBI taxonomy): domain Eukaryota; kingdom Viridiplantae; phylum Streptophyta; class Charophyceae; order Charales; family Characeae; genus Chara; species Chara braunii. Next base: position 297,734 of record BFEA01000580.1, read on the forward strand.
TAAGCTACCTAATTACCTTCGACAGGCTCGTGTACACAATGTTTACCACGGTCTCCTTGCTGCGTCCTTACCGCATACCATCCGAGCGCTTCACTGGACGTCCATATGAGCGCCCTCCACCTATCATGGTGGACGGTCATGAGGAGTTTCGTCGTTTCCGACATCGTATCTCGCCAAGTTACCGACGATACCCCTCCACGCATCGAGGACCCTGTGCGTTGCAAGGGCTATCTTGATGAGGAAACTACTTGGGAGCCCCTCGAGCACTTGGAGCACGCCCGGATGTTGGTGCGTGCATATGATCATGCTCGTCGTGCTGAGACATCTGCTCCTACTCAATCGAGTGACCCTCTTCCTCCTCCGGTTAAGGAGATTGTTGAGGACGAGCCCACTCCCTCTGAGGTCGTTCTTAAGCAGCAGACGAATGCCTCCATGCATCCACAACGCACTCGTCGACGCCCTCGGCGTCTCGACGACTGACACTTTGATCACATATTATCTTCCTACTGACTCAAACCTTCATGTTCTCCATCAGCTTCTTCAGGATGTCGACGTTTTGCGACTCTGCTTCGACATCGATTGACTCTAACTTCATCGACGTCATCGACCACGTCGATGACTTCAGCTACCTTATCGACTTCAGTTACTTCGGACGTGACTACTTCACGCCACTACCGCCACTACCCTACCCTGTACATTCCCTTGCATGTGTCGCATGATGGTTCTCACTTAGGTGGGTCTCTCTGAGTTGGGCTCTCCCTTAGTATCGCATACGCATTGGGATCATAACATTATCTTCGCTTCCTTGCTCCCAGATCTAGCTCCCTCACCCAATCGGTGAGTTGTGTGCATGTTTCCCTCACCCACTGCATCCCTCATCACCGTAGTGTCGGTCATTGCATGCCTTCAGTTAGGCGTATGACCACCCTATTCCAAGCTCCCCTTTCATGGTCGACCCTGCATAGAGTCACCGTTTTGTCGAGCATTACCCGCCTTGATGGTCTATCTGTTATTGGTTTTGCTTCACTACCACTCCCTCACCCTGAGCCTGATGACCTATCCCACCTTCGTGTGTGACTACCCTTACGAGTTTCAATTCTTATGTTGCATTCGCCCCCTCTGAGACCATCCCACTCTTAGTGATTCAGCAACATGATATTACTTGTGACATATTGCTCCCTTTTCCGTGCAGCACTGAGGCAATTGCATCAGGACTTTCGGATTGTATCTTGCTACATGTCATTTTCTATCGTTAGTTAGGATGTGTATACCAGACATTTGCTTTTCATTTGACATTATGTAGCTTAGGCTGCATCGCATGCACTCCGCATGGAGCTTGCTCCGCATCCTAGATTTCTCAGCTTCTTTATCGCAAAGTTCCACTGCTTTTGGAAGATAGTGTGTTTATGGCTCTTGCGATCCGCTACAGGTACGAGGATCGTGCAGCGGGCCTCTATCTGCCCTGCCCTACAGCCCCGGGCCTATCAGGCTATTTGCCCGTTCGGCCTGTGGAACCAGGCCGTGGCCTGACCCCACAGGCCGTGTGCTGTTTCAGTCCTGTCCAGTCCTGACTGGTACCACTATCGGCACCAGTCCAATCCAGTCCAATCCAGTCAGTCCACTGGGAGTATACCCCAGCTGCAGTCTGTTTTCAATCATTCTTCATTCTGAACATTTTGGAGTACGTGCGTGTTAAGTCTGCGTCGGAACTACGCTGTCCCTTCCAGCTCCAGCTCCATCTCCTCATTCCTCAACCCTCCGTTTTCATCTTGACGGACCGTCATCCCGGCGGGTCTGACACAAATCCACTTTTACTACATGACCTATGGCGGCTTTGCGTGCAAGCAAAAATATGATGGGTAATGCAAACCTCTCTCTCTCTCTCTCTCTCTCTCTCTCTCTCTCTCTCTCTCTCTCACGCGCACGCGTATCACCTCCCCGCCCCCCACCACGTCCTCCTCTCCCCCCAAACCTCTCTCATCCCTCCCTCCTCAAACGATTGAGGTATTTGCGCTAACCCTCAGTCCCTGCTCTGCTGCTCCAGTCTGTCCAGGGTATGCCACGTAAAATCAAGTCCTCTTTCCAGTGAAGCAGTTTGGCATGCTCCAAGAGGAATTAGAACAAGTGTGCTACTACCAAGACCCTCATTATATACGATCATTATATACTCTACTAGGGGACCTGTTGCAGCTACGCCCGCAAAAAAAAGGGAATGTTTGCCAAAAAGTTGGACTCTCTCTCTCTCTCTCTCTCTCTCTCTCTCTCTCTCTCTCTCTCTCTCTCTCTCTCTCTCACACACACACACACACACACACACACACACAC
>BFEA01000580.1:354872-365913 GCA_003427395.1 Chara braunii
CTCTCTCTCTCTCTCTCTCTCTCTCTCTCTCTCTCTCTCTCTCTCTCTCTCTCTCTCTCTCTCTCTCTCTCCCCCCCACCCGGGTGATATTGCTCTCTCTCTCTCTCTCTCTCTCTCTCTCTCTCTCTCTCTCTCTCTCTCTAACTCTCTCTTAAGCACACGAGAAGCGACTGATAGGCGAATAGACAGCCACAGGTACAAAAACGCAAAAGACACTCTTGACTTACGCTCCCTCCCGCTTCCCGCATTGTTTCCCTGTCCGTTCCAGTCAAGAAGAGGTGGGGAAAACGCGGAACGACAGCTTTCGAAATGAAGTTAGATGATTGTCTTCTAATTGTATTCCCTTGGCTTCCTGCTATTTTGCCTTGATTGTTTCCTTTCGATTCCCGCCACGGCTATGGCGATGGATTCAACAAGGTCAACGAACGTATCCGGTCGTTCCGCTACTCCCATCCCGATCCCCTCTGCAGGGCGACTGCTATCTCATCAGTCTACTTCGGATTCAAAGGTAAAAAAGAAACGAAAAACGAAATAATTTTCCACCCGCCGCGTCGGCTCACCGCTGGAGAAAACTTCGTGGAAATACGCAAACGGACGAAATCTGTTGATGAATAACCAAACAAATGCAAATACGGGTACCTATGCTAAATTTCAAACAATTTCGGGCAATCTCGCAATTGGTGTGTTGCAAGTTTTCGTCTAAAATACTGTTCCGGGTCCGGTTCCGGTTCCGGTCCTGGTTCCCGTTATGCTCAGCTGATAGAGCACTGTGTTCCCTTGTTGAAGAACGGTCATTGTCAGGAGCAATAGCTTCCGAGAGTTCTCCAAATTGCCGCTTGAGGGGGCACTAACCATCTATTCTGGGTTCAAAGCGTGATAACCCGGTTAGATTGTGGGTTCAATTTCAGCATCACCCTGTGATGACACCAGACATGCTTGCACCCCAAACCTAGTGCAGCAGGAGGGAGGACGGGGGGTCGAAAGGGGGGAGAGGAATGGGCAGCTCTGTGGTCGCCATGTGAAGAGAAGCCTGGAGGAGGCTTAGGAACGAGCGAGAGGAATGAGCACTTCTACTGTAGCCGGGTGGATGGTCACCTTTTGAGGAAGAGAAGGCAGAAAGGATGGGGAGACTATTGTCGAAGGTGAGGGTTTGGCTCCTCCTGGGGACGTACCAACAGTAGGGTACAAAATTATGTTGGTTTGTGGTCAGGCGGTAGAAGTTATGTAGACTCCTTTATGTATACCTATCTTCACAAAGCGAGAAGGCAGGTAGGATGGGGGCACTATTGCCAAAGACAAAAAAACGAGTCTTCTTGGGAAAGTGGTAACAATCGAAAGATACTCTCTCCTTTGGTGCAAATGGATATATTTTCCTTTGGCACAATTGGTACCATTAGGGCTACATAATTACAAAGGTATTATCTCATGATGTCATCGATCATATACTTGTATTGTACAGTACCTTATCCGTTAAGCTAATTACCTTGACAAAGATGTTACTTTGAAACTCATAAAACATCTAAAACATTAAATAAGTATAACTAGTGTTTTCGATTATACTCATTATGCTAACGTGCTCGTCGTAATTCAATCAATTTATATTATTTCTTTAACGATCGACAACCTTGTATCACAAACTCCATTACTAAAAATACTATACTATCACCAAAGAACCTCACTTGCTTCACTCTACATGTTAACCTCACTTGTACTATTCATTATTACCCCAATAAACTTCAACAATAGTATGAATTTTTCATAACTTATATTCAAACTTATTTTTATGTTCAAACAATGATATCAACCTATAGCTTTATTTTCATCAACCACATTTCTAATTCGAATATACATTACTTTTGCTTCAAGTTGTTGAAAACATTAATGCTTTGGTTATATAACGTTCACGCGAAATGTTTTATTTTGTTGAATGTTATTATACACACCTTTTGTTGCCATTCTTATTTTGTATCATGGTTCTACACTGCATTTTTTGTAAATACTAATTATCTTAACATGAATGATTATCAATGTTTTTTTTTTTTTTTTTTGCAATAAACAATTATTATCCACACTCCATATAATAACATAATTGTCTATTCACACCTCACGTTGTTGGGGCAGAAACCCTTACAACGGTACCTACTCGGTATTTTGAATGTCAAACGTTGTCGAACTTTTAATGAAATTTTTGAGTGGATAAGACTGAGGCGTTTGTCGGAAGTTATTCAAACCTGACCTATGACTAATGGGTTAAAAATGTTTTTCAAACTTAAAACCGGATGTATGACAATATCTGGGAATAATTGGCATATGATCGGTCGTAATGTATAGGCGCAAAGTTGGATATGTTGGGAACTCCGTCGAGTATCCGATCAAATGACAAATGTGCCGGTGCGGATAATTAGCAGGGAAGTCATGTGTTGATACATGCCCTGCGCCGCTCAACGACTACACGTCTGCTTCTGACTACACATTGGAAGGCATGCGAGTGTGGGAATGTTAAAGCTAAGCCTATCCTATGATTTATAGTTTAAGTAGGCCAAAGAGAACGGTCGCGCAGGGCACGAGACTGCGGCGCAAGAGGAACGGGAAGCCTATTTGTTTATTTTTCTAAATTATTGGGCCCTCATGGCTAAATTTTGCACCGATTGCCGATAAAACAGGTGTTGTGGCCCACCCAATTTGGCGCCCGTCCAAGCCGTGGACGGGACAACCAGCTACGGGAAAGGGTGAGGTAGGTATAATTTGCCAAGGCATGGGGAGATGACCTACTGGTATGAGCCCTTCATATAGAAGGGTTTCTCCTCTTATATCATGAGTAGATGATAGCCTAATAGGTTAACGCATTGGACCACTATGTCATAAATATGGGCATCGAATCTCGAATTTGCCCAATTGGTGCTAGCTTTTTTTACTGGAGCAGGTCATAAGGCCAAGGCATCGGTGCTAACGTTTTTTACTGAAGCAGGCCGTAAGGCCAGGGCATTGGAACGACGATCGATCTCGGTCACAGGATCGGCGTCATCACACGACCGAAATCGGCCGCGTTGTAGATTAGCATGACCCTTGCGCAAGGATGACACGCATAAATTGAGAAATGGTTCAAATAGGTACCATGTTGCCCCTCTGCTCTTATTGTAGAACATCGTCCCAAAAGCAGATTGCGGACCTTTGACACTGTCTGTTGGACTGCCCCATGGCAAAACAGATATGGCATTGGTGGGTAACATCGTGGAAACACTTGACAAGAATTGATTTGTCGTAGGACCGGACAACTTTGCTGCTAGACCAACCCGTGCCCTCTACGACGAATTGGTCGGTATTCCAATCTAACCTCTTTAAACTGACAAGGTTTGAAGTACTAATGGTAGTGTGGCAGGCACGCTGCTCCCACAAAAGATAGGAGCATATCATCCAAGTCGTACAACACATTGTTGAAACCATACAGATTAACATCCAAAAGGCCTGGAGAATCCTCAAAGACATATTAACCATTGTTACCGACCAAGCCAAAATTGACCAACATACCAGAATATTTGAACAAATATGGCTTGATCGCGCAAAAAAAAACGCGTCGCTACATGGAGACCGAAACCTTGTATGGAAGCCATGGTAGTAGAATGAACGCAGATGGCAATGGAAAGCGGTACCCGCGTTCAACCAACAATTACCAATACAACCAGTTTTGGTCAACCTTTCGACCACCACGTCAATCTGGATCGGGTAGGCAACCTGGAACACACAATAGGGGAGACAACCCCCCCCCTTCGGGATACACCACCCCCAATTGTCCCCCCACCTCCGTCGACACCCCCTCCATTGCCTGTGGGGTCTCCACCACAAACTCCCTCCCCCCTGTCGGAACCATCAATATCAACTCCACCCTTTGCTTTGACACCTCCTCGACTACCGAAAGGGTCCGCCCCAAACAACCTGCCCCCGCCTCCGTCCCTTAACCTCGCCACTACTCACCTAACCCTACTCCCAACCCCTCTCTCCGACCGACTCTATACTAGGTGCACCCTGGTCAGGGGTCAATGGCGCGTTGGACCCCCCATTGCCAAAGGACCCCCCTTCCCCGGTACCCTCCCCCCCTCCCCCACTACCATTGCATCCCCCCCTCGCGCCTCCCTCTCCCCCCTCCATCCTTCTCCGCCCACCCAGGCACAATTGCTTAAGACAAGACCTGGCCAACGACGAGAGTCACGAGCAGCAACAAGGACAACCTAAGATTATTGAGCCCATAGGAGCGGACCACCAGGAGGCCTACACACATGAGAGCACATGCAGGGCTGCAGGGGGGCACCTCTTAGGATGCCCAAACATTTCGGGGTCTTTGAACTTATATAGATTTAAAGGAGCCTTATCTTATACAAATTTAAAGGAGCCTTATCTTAGTTGCATTCCGAAGGGTTGGGGTAGGGGAACGGGTGGCGGGTTTACCTACGCGATAGGGGTTAAAGTCGACAGAGATGGTATCGGGCAATTGCATTGACTCAATAAGGGGCTACATGTTGGGAAAATAGGGAGAATAACAAACCGTGTGTATCACCTTCAGTCCGAACCTCGTAGAAGTGACTATACGTCCTCTGACTATCTTTTGGTGTTCAACTTCGTGTAGGCAATTAGTTAAAGGTGTAGCGTAGGTGCTACTTGTCACCCCTCTACTCCTAGGCCCTGCAATATACACCTTATTCTGAGGCTACTTGCAAGGCGAGTGGGGGAAAGAAGAGCACGCCTTTCAAATTGTTCCCACATCTCTTAGCAGTGGCCACGGGTCTTGTGGACATTATCATAGAGTAGGCATTCAACCTAGGCTTTTAGGTAGCTCTGCCGGTCCAACTTTTTCCTTTAAAGATAGGCCCTACAGCTCATATTCCATCCCAATCTGGTGTGTTCAATTTATTTTTCTGCATAGCATAGTTTATTTTCAATTTTTTTTTATATAGTTAGGACCTTCCCTAGTCCTCGCACGTTCAGGCCCCCCAGGGAAATAGGGTGACCCAGGCTGCCCGGCTGGTAGCCTAGCCAAAATTTTATTTTATTTTTTCTGAATCCATATGGATTCGAACTCTGGTCTCTATTTCAACAGTGCGTGGCTAAAAAGCCACGCAACCCGCTATGACCGTTGGTGTAAGCCAACGGTGGGGGGGGGGGGGGGGGGGGGGGGGGGGGGGGGGGGGGGGGGGGAGAATTAAGAACTAAAGCGTCAAGTGGTACGCCCTAAAGAGAACGGACTTACAGTCCTTGAAAGAGAGGAAATGAGCGCTTTAAAAAAAGGGCGCCCCTTCGTTTTTATTGTGTTTTTTTTTGTAATTTTTTTTTGTTGTTTTAGTTGTCATGCCCCCTATTTGGACATGCAAAGAAACGAACACTCTCGGGGAGGGGAAAATATTCCCACTAATATGCACATGCATAAAAGGCAAAAATTATGGCGGTTTATTTTTACATGTTCTCGCGGAGGGTATATTCCACGAGTGGGGTGCTTCATGTGAGTTTGTTTTCTTGAATCCTTTTTTTTTTTCTCTTGATTTTATTTTATTTTTCTCTAGATTCCTCCCCTCCCCCTCTTCTTCAGTTTTTGCACAATGACATGGCACGAGAAAGGTAAGTGACGGGGGTGATTACGGGGAAGAAGGAAGCGAAAGCTTGATGCACCTTTTTACATTTATGCGGAAGATGGATTGCGCTCGAGGGAGGCCATGTTGAGTTTGACTCTAGGCGCGGGGTTGACAAACATAGGATGGGGGAAAGTTGGGAGTTCAACAAAGCATGTCGCGCGCCTGACGACTAAGATACTAGATAGTTACGATCCTAAGAGGGGGCGACGTCTCGGCATCGTCTGACGGCCAGGAGGTTGGCTGGTAGGCCAAGTCGAAAGCCTGGTTTGTGCGGATAGGACCAATTATGGTCCCACGACTATTCATATGCAGGTTCGTACTTACCTAGCCCAACCTTGGGCCTAGTTCTATTTGGTTACGGTACTGGACTTTCAAGCGACAAGGTTAGGGGTTCAAGGTCAGCAAGCGGCAATGAAGCAGAGGAGCGCGATCAGTGAAGACGGAGGGGTCGAGGGTCTTATGGGACTATCCCCCATGGTTTTGCCAGACGAGCCCGACCCTGGGTTTGACTAGCGAGACCAAGAGGGTGCGGATGAGTCCCCGCCTCTCTCAATTCTCTACGCCTCCCTCAGTTCTCTAATTTAGTTGATTTAATTTTAAATTTATTCATTTGTTTTTCTCTATTTTTAAATTTCTCATCTTTGACCAGGCCGGAAAGATGGCTCCGGGACTGACGGTGAAGAAATACCGCGAGAAAAGGATGAAAAGAACCTTGAAAAGAAAATTAGGGAGTGTTCGAATTGTCAAGCAAGAAGCGGGAGGCGGCCGGCGACCGCATTGTCACCCCCTTTGGTTGAACGTGGAAAAAGTGCTTCCCGCCATGGGCTGCTGAGGACGACATTAGAGTGGGGAGCGGGTGGAGATCTCCACGGGTGGCCCCGGTGGAGGCTGAGGACCTGACCGTGTGCCGGTCTTGGCAGGCCCAAGGCTTGTTCGGAGCATTGACGGGATCCCTCTATCCTGCCCGTTTTGACACATGAACCGAGGAGTTCAAATGCATGCGAGCCGGAGGATGCTTAGCCCACGAGGTGGAAAAAGCCTAATTGGCAGGATCCCCTTGCTGATGCACCGTCCGCCGGCCTTAATATGCTGTGAGAAATTTGAGTGTGAATAGGTCTATGGGATCTGTACCTACGGTAGCTCGGCTGGTACACCCGCAGACTGTTGAAAAACAGTCCTGTGGGATCTGTACCTGCGGTAGCTCAGTTGGTACACCCGCAGACTGTTGCAAAACAGTCCTGTGGGATCTGTACTTGCGGTAGCTCAGCTGGTACACCCGCAGACTGTTGAAAAACAGTCTTGTGAGATCTGTACCTAAGCAAGCCCAACTGGTACACCCGCGGACTGCTGAAACTAGGCCTGTGGAACAGTGCTACTGGGCCTAGCTCAGGTGGTACACCCGCGAACTGTTGAAAGTAGGCCTGTGGGAATAGTGTCGTTGGGCCTAGCTCAGGTGGTACACCCACGAACTGTTGAGAAAATAGGCCTATGGGACCATCAGCACGGCCTAGCTCAAGTGGCACACCCACAAATTGTTGAGAAAATAGGCCTTTGGGGCCAGCACCACGGCCTAGCTCAGTTGGTACACCCCCCCCAGCTATGGAAAATGCAGACTGAAGTTCGAAACCAGGTACAAACAGATCACCAGACCAGAGCCTCATGAGCCAATCGGCAAAATCCCGCGGTAGGACTGCGACTTGTTTTTCGAAACATCTGGTAAAATTGGAACAATACAGAAAAGGTTAGCATGGTCCCTGCGCAGGGACGATAAGCATGAATCCCCTTTCTCTGCTCGTGCTATTTGACACTGAGGGAACACTCACACCAGAATTAAGGACGTTTCTCATTGCACTCCCCACAGTCGGATGAACTCGGTAGTAGATTGCAGGGCGGTTCATTGCAGACTTAGGAAGTGCGGATGATTAGGCTGTATACTGTAAAGTTGCATGACCGACAATCTACAAAACGAGAGCTCATTTTTGGGGTGGATTGTTGTCGGGCCATTGCACTATTTGATATAGGGAAAAAGAAATAGGAGGCAACGAAGAAGAATAAGAAAAGTTTGGTGAAAACGACGAGGGAGAAGAAGAAGGTAAGCGGGGAAAGGGGCATAACTCATTCATTCCTAAGCGGAATCAAGCGAGGTGAAGAGCTAGACTGAGGTTTCCTAACAGGGCGAACTCGAATCTACATCTAGATTGAGCAAAGAGTAAGTAGAAATGGAGTAAGAACTGAGATGGCATGCACGGAATAGATGAAAGAGGAAGAAAACGAAGTGGGAAAATGATGTATCTCGACCGTTTTTAGATGAAATCGGGCGAATGAGGAGTCTAAACGTAGGTTTTGAGGCGTTATGAGCAAAATGGCCGCGCTAGTTTTTTGATTTGGGCAGTAGTCTGGCCGATACGAAATAAGAGGGCTCCACGCAGTCTGTCTTCACTTCCAAAACGCGGTCGAAGGAGTGCTCGTCTTCCATTCAGGGTGATCGTTGTTCTCCTAATTGTTGAGGTCGTCATCAGGGTGTTCTTGTTGGTCGAAGTTGAGTTTTTGCCTCTGTTATCATTGTGATCATGGTCGTGATTATCACTCCGTCGTTTCTTTGAGGTTATGACGTCGGTTTTCATTCGTTGAGGTGTTGCCCGAGTCCTTGTCATCGTGCTCATAGCCATCCCGGGCGAAGCAACGCAGTGAAATGGAGGGAGATGAAGGGAAGTGAGAGAGAAAAGAGTTGCAAGTGGAGGAAAAGGTAAAAGGAAGGATCGCTCGAACCTGGCCAGGAGCGAAGCAGGGTGTATTCAGTGATGACGAAGATTAAGAAGAGGAGAAGGGACGAATGAACTTAGACATGAGTCACGATCACATATATTGAAACAGTAAAAATAATAAGACTATCGTGGTGGTATATCTTCTCATGTTCCAGTAGAGGATTCATTCTCAATATGCACGCTTGACGAGTAGTAAAGTGTTGCTCGTCATCACGATCTCACCGGTCCTTCCCTCACAGTCGTTATAACTCCTCTGCATGTTCGACTTGTTGCTGCACCCTCGGTCAAGATTCGTTTTTCCTCGTGGTCGTAGTAAGCCCTCGGTTGTCGTCTTGCCCGTGCCAGTTGCATCCGCGTTCGTCCCTACTCATGAGTTTTTCATTGTGACTGCAATTGCATACGGGGATAGTCAAGATTAGTGCTAATGCGAGTACAGCCTCAGCGTATTGATTACATTGAAAGGCAGCATGACCATGTACATCTTCCTTTTCTAGCGGAAGATTCATACTCATTTTGCACATTTGGTAGGTAACAGAGCCTGCAGCCGTTTACGAAGCCCTCGTCGTCATCCAGCAGGAGATTGCCTTCATCAGAAAAGATCATTATGATGTTCTGATCTGCGACTGCTAGACCGTGCCGCTACCAACAAGAAGTTACATGAGCTTGGCAAGGGTGATGACCAAGTGCATTGCGAAGAAGGAGAGTCCAGGGCGTAAGTGGAAAACAGGAAGAGAACGGAGCTGACGTAATGGGTATCGAAGTAGAAGTCGGGTGGCTAAGATGAGAGAAGGGCAGAGAATCGATAGGAAATAAGAGATAAATAGGACAGAAGGAGAAATGGGGTGGAATCGGGGAGAAGCTTACCGGATGATAGTCGAACATTACACGGCGGCCGAGTTGTTCGTGCTCATCCAGGTAGCTGCTAGTGGCGCTGCTCGTTCCCATTAAGGTCTTGATTGTCGTTGTTACTAGCCGATATCATTACGCCGATTGAGACTGTTGAGGTGATAGTGCTACTCATAGTCATCATGATCGTTCCGCTACTGTTCGTTGGTCATCATCGTGAGCGTGATTTTCTTCGGTGGTCCCTGCGCTCGTGCTCTCCCTCACGTTGAGTACGGTCCTTGTCCTGCCCTGGTCCAACGACACCCAGTGGTTACCCTCATCACACAAAAGTGGGGGGGTGGGGGCTACGACAATGCACATATCTGCGCACGTCAAAGAGAGAAAGGAATGTTGAGCAGGATCATGGCTACCTTCATCGGCCGCGACATCACTTTCGACGACAGCAGGTTAAAGATTTACCGGTTGAGTGGTGTGCTACTATTCGGTGGATGGAAGTAGCATGAGGACAACAGCAGATTAAAGACTCACTTGTTGGGTTGTGCGTTGCGCATCCGATCGAGGGAAGTAGTCTGAAGCTAGACACACAGAGAAGACTTACCTGTGGACTGTGCATTACTTGCATAGTCGAAGGAGTCAACGACAGACCAACATCGAACAAAAAACTTACTTGTGGATTGTGCATTACTTGCACAGTCGAAGGAGTCAGCGACAAGCCAGCAACGAACAAAAGACTTACCTGTGGACTGTGTATTACCTGCACAGTCGAAGGAGTCAGCGATAGGCTAGCAACGAACATAAAACTTGTTGGACTGTGTATTACTCACACAGACGATGGAAGTTTCAGCAGGTCAGCAACAGTAACGGGAGGCTTACTATTGGACTGTGCACACTCACACAGTTGAAGGAAGCAGCAACAAACCAACAATGGTTTGGAGACTTACTTGTTGTACGATGCACAACACACACAGACCAAAGAGAGTAGTGTGAGGGACAACAACAAGTTAAATACGTACCTGTGGGACGTCACGTTACTCATCCGGTTGATGCAAGTAGCACGAAGACTAACGGGCAGCTTGGAGACTTACCTATTGGGCGGTGTGTTAAACACACTAGTTGGGAAGTTGTCGCAATGTCAGTTTCTTCACAGACAGATTTTGTCACTTCGTTCTAAACCACGGATCAAACTATGGACGCTGCGTTTTGACCGCCATTGCGGGGCCCTCAGGATCTGAAGGCAACAAGGCCCTCTCATGTGAGTTGAGTTGGCCCCTTCTCGTATCTCGAGTGTTTGATCTTTCTTCTTCTATCCTTCTTCCTCTCAGTCTACTAGTCTATGTTTGGAGAGGAAGGCCGGATTGCAACCCGTAGGACCACATCAAGGCCTTTGTGGGAGGTTGACCCACCAATTGCGGGAGCTCTACCGGAGCCCAAGCGATACTCTGGAGGCAGGGAACTCAGAGGTAGGCCGATACTATACCATTAGAATCCCAATAAACCCCTATCTATACAAACCTGATGTTTGGTCTGTTTGACTTTGACTTGTGTATATGTTTGTTTTCTTTTTCAGGACTTTAACTGAATCAGAAAGGGAATCTACTAAGCATGTTTAAGTCATTTGTCTGTGGTAAAAACCATGATGTTTGTATGCAATGATTTGAACTGGGGCTGGAAATCAGGTCCTCCAGACTGATCCGGTCGCCTTGCTCGTTTTGCTTAAGACATTGAACTGGGGCTGGAAATGAGGTCCTCCAGACTGATCCGGTCGCCTTACTCGCTTGCCTAAGACATTGAACTGGGGCTGGAAATGAG